>OLKM01000217.1:371089-373589 GCA_900291075.1 Melanogrammus aeglefinus
TATTTGGACATAAACTGAGCCATTTCTTTGAAATTCATGTGGTCATGAATCCTTCTCAGGGGAGACTGCAAACGCCATGTCAAAATATCAACTCGTCCAGTTCAAATGCACTCATGGCTCTTAGGGGATGGGAGATGGAACTCTCATTGGTGATCTCATTTATCAGCTGTTATAATAGCAACAGCGACCGAGATCCGACAACAATGCTACTTGCGTTTCGCGTTACGTACGTCATACTAAAATAGGGCCCTTAGTGTCTAACTGTCAGACGCGTATTCAGCATGCAACATGTATCTAACCTGTGGCTCTATGAAGCGCTGTCCCAGCTGGGAAGACACAAAGTCCTGTAGGCCGTGGGTCAGCCGGTCGGCCCTCAGACAGCGCAGTAGCAGCAACCTCTGGAACGGAGTCAGCCTGCTGCCCAACGGCCCGGTGAGGGGCTCCCTGACACACAGACAGACACCGTCAGACAGACCCGAGCCAGAAAGACGAGCGAAGAGCAAGAGAGAGAAAAGCAGACCGACGTCCACACTGAGTCCTTCAGTCAGAGAGTCCCGAGAAAAGCTGTGTGATTGTGTGGATGAACCGTTGTGAGACGCTTTGGATAAAAGCGTTTGGTGAGACCTGGTGATGCCCAAGCATCAAGACCTGGTGTCTGCCCCAGCATCAAGATCTTGAGTCTGCAGAGTCCATCGCAAGACAAGGTGACGTCATGTGACCAAAAAACTTGTCTACCACATTGAACTCATCGGGATAAGGTAAGATATTCATGATTTTCTTACAATCAATCACCTGAAAACTGAAGAATGATAGATGGGGTTAGCGTTTAATTGCTAATTGGCTACAATTTAAGATGACTATTGTAGCTGTTAGTATCTTGCAGTGTAATGCATTTACCTGAGATGGGATATATATATATATATTTTTTACGTTTTACATTTTTATGTTTTTATCTCGGAATCCTAGATGTTTTGGGGGGAATTCGAAGATAATAATCGTGTTAATTCTGAGATACAAAGGGAAAAGTAAAAGCATTATACTTCTTTAAGTATCAGTGGTATGTAGTAATATCCAACAATGCATAACTCAGCTGCTTTGCAGAATCTACTTATTCCAAGAGGTTTAATAAAATAGGAATGTTTCGTTGTTATAATCTAGGTTGGATATTGGTTGATTACATTCAATAGGTTGGAACATGTGTTTGGAAACGGAACCCCAAAAACATAACAGAAATACCATAAAATAGATTCATGAAAAATTACAAAACTGAAACAACCCTTGAACAGAGTACCACACGCGCACACACGCATACACACAGCACGGCACATTTAAACCTAGAAAGTATAGACACAAGCAGTAACACAGTCCCCTACCCCTTTACCGGGGTGTTTGTGAAGTGGTACCTATGGGGCTGGCTGCTGTCGAACATCCTCTTGAGGTCCTGCGCGTGTGTGGGGAAGCTGTGGACCAGGCCGCTGAAGCTGGGCAGGGCGCTGAGCGACAGGACGTCCTGCCAGGCGCGCTCCGACAGCCAGTCTGAGGCCGGGTTAGCCAGCTCCTGGCTCTGCATGCCCCCCGACAGCAGGTAGCTCCACTCGGCCTGGGGAATACACTCACACGTAAGGACACATACACCAGAAACACACACACACACACACACACCACACACACACACACAACACACCACACACAACACACACACACACACACACACACACACACACACACACACACACACACACACACACACACACACACACACACACACACACACACAACTCACACACACACACTGATGATCAAAAACACACCGGCTGACCTGAAGGAGGTCAGATCACAGGCTCCCTCACCATGTCGATGTTGTTGTCCTTCATCATGATGCGTGCGCACACGAGGAAGGCAAACATGAGCTTGTGTTTCTCAAACAGGCTGCGGCACACGTTGCTGTACAGGCTGAAGGTGAAGTAGTCGTTGATGTTGACGATTCTCTGCTCCACCGTGTCTAGGCAGGCCAGGACGGGGGGGGGGTTAACTCTCTGATGGTCAACTGAAAACCCCTTCACTTCTTAATGGGTGCACACGCTAGAAGTATTGGGGGTTATGTTATTTAGAAGATTCTTTCATCCACTGAGAATGGATCTCTGTATCTGAACCTCACTATAATGAGTTCAGATGCAGGAGTCATTAATGGCAGGAAGGGGGGGAGGCATCTTGCTTAAGGATGCCTAAATGTAGACGGCGATCCTGTAACCCGCGTTTAACTTATAAGTCATTCCCTCTTTCACCGGCGGTCTCAGAGTTTGCGATCCCGGCGATGAAGATGCTGAGGAACCATTCCAGGCAGTACTGGTACATGGGATCCACGTTGGACAGGTCCGACACGCAGAAGAACAGGATCTGGGTGCGCACCGCCACCGGCACATACTCCTGCCGCGTGGCGTCGATGTCCCTCTCCGTCGCCTCGGCCACAGTCACTTTAGCCTGGCGGAGAGGGTTAGCT
>OLKM01000217.1:376089-436418 GCA_900291075.1 Melanogrammus aeglefinus
GTGTGCAATTAATGAGTGACAATTTCCCCTTCATTTCTATGAAAAAAGTGTCATAAAGAGTTCAGCAGATGAAGCCACTCTAGATCCTTGGAGGACCCTCAGACTCACAGTGAAGGGCCCCGAGTGGCCACATAGCCATGCAGGTACCTCAGACTCACAGTGAAGGGCCCCGAGTGGCCACATAGCCAGGTACCTCAGACTCACAGTGAAGGGCCCCGAGTGGCCACATAGCCAGGTACCTCAGACTCACAGTGAAGGGCCCCGAGTGGCCACATAGCCAGGTTCCTCAGACTCACAGTGAAGGGCCCCAGATAGGCCACGTAGCCCGCAGACAGCAGCACGTCTCCGGATACATTGTTGACCATGTAGTTCAGGTGCTTCACCGTCTCCTTCCAGCGCACCTTCTCGTCTGCCAGTCCTCCTATCAGCTAAAGAGGAAGTCAAGATAGCCCCAGTAACATTGAAATGAAGGCCTCTCCTACTCAATGGCGCGTGTCATGTCAGCCGACTGCTGCATTCAATTCCCTCGTTATTTACACATTCATTTCGGGATTCAGATATTCATCGCAATTATTGTAAAAAATCAAAGGGAATACTCCCCAGTTCTGCCAAATGTTTCCACACATGGAGCGTAAGGACTGCTTCATTACTCTTAGACTAAGGCCCAATCCCATTTCTACCCCTTACCCCTTCCTCTTACCCCTCCCCCCTTCCGCTAACCCCTTCAAAGCAAGGGGGAGGGGTAAGAGGAAGGGGTAAGGGGTAGAAATGGGATTGGGCCTAAATATGGACGTTTACTTGTGTACATATCAGACCTTGTCTGCTCGGACCAGGCGGGCTTCACACAGCAGACACTTGGCTTGCAGCTCGTCCCTTTTGGCCAGGCAGTCGTGGTACTTGGCCTGCAGGCCGGTGATGCCCTCCTCCACCACAGACAGCTTGGCCTTGGCATCGTCCAGGATGAGCTGGGTGGCCTCCAGGTCCTCCTGGGCCCCTTGCAGCGCTTGCTGTGTCAACAGGCACAGGTCGGAGGTTGAGTTGGAGTACGAGCGGTGTGCTAGGAGCGCTGTGTCAGCAGCGTTGACCCCCGCTAATCGGGCCGTGTGAGGTCCAGGTCGTACCCGTTTTGGCTCCACAGCTCTGGCCACGAAGTGATACATGTGCATGGCGCGCACCCACTGGCAGATGGAGGTGCAGGCCTTGGACACCTTGGCGATTGAGGCTGGCTGGAACTCCTCATTATCGATGTACGGCTGCACCAGCTTGATCACAGAATCTGGAATATTCTCCTGTGGGAAAATGATGACATTTAGGGGTACACAAATGTTGGCGCTCAACAGCTCTTAACTATTTGGTCAATTTGGCTTATCCAAAGCTACTCTGGGATTTGAGACATCATTTCCTTAAGGAGCAGAATTTTCTAATCAAAAGGTCAATCGATAGGCATCTTGCTTGAGGACGCCTACATTGGGCTTTGGGGATTAAACCCAGGAGCGTTCCGTCGGGTACCTTTCATTGCTATGAGCATGAACACCATACCCACTACACAGTCCTGCCCCACAACTGAACGAATAAAGAAATGAATGAGAGATTGTGTCATTGTTTTCCTACCTTATCAAACTTAAAGAGGCCATCCAGGAACTTGCCCGGGTCTTGGAGCAGAGCTTTTCCCGGGTCCCAGTAGTCGTCCACCCGGGTTCCTGGCTTCTCGCCTGCTACCTTCTTGGGCTTGATTCCCTTCATGATGCACACCGCCTCCACCACCAGCCTCACACCATGTGGAGGCCGCTGCATTGCACGCACCTACAGAAAGATCTATATATTCAACTGTTCACAAGGAAGGTTATCTATCAGACGCAACGTGCGTCTTTGGGGTTCACCTACAAACTGCGAGTGAGGCAACCCCAGCTACGAGACTATCCTGCCCCCTATACAGCGAGGTTGACTTTGTAAATAAGTGTTCAATCCTTTCAGGTGCTCCTCTATAAGCCAAGCATCACATGGTGTGGTGGCGGATCAGGGCCTCTGACCTCTGTGACGTCGTTCTTGTTGAGTGATTTGAGGCTGGTGAGGGCGGCGTCCAGCGCGGGCAGGGCCTCGTCCAGGTCCTTCTGGGCGTCCGCCGCGATGGCGCCTGCCACCCGGGCCTTCTCCAGGGCCTTGGCCTCTTCAGCCTGCACCGCTGTGCGCGTCTCCTCGGCCACCACCGTGTCTTCCTGGTTGGAGCAAGTGTCACATGTCACCCCCCCCCCCTTTCACTGGCACAGCTAAACATCAGTTATCTCAATCCAGACTTTTTGTTTTCGTTCATATTGCCATGACCTGATTATCTACTGGATGAAGAAAGATTCACAAGAACTGGGGTGTCAGTGTCACGCACACGCACACATAAGAGGACAACCTTGTCCAAAGGAACGCTCAAGATAGACGCAATTTGACGCAACTTATGCAGCATTAAACTATGCAGCAGACCTAAAACGAGAGCCCTCAGGATAGTTAGTGAGGTGGTCTCTGCCTCCCTCCTACCTTGATCTGCTGCATGGTGGCCTCGGTGTCTCTGGCGGCCTCCTCCAGAAGAGGCCCCATGTTCTCCAGCTCCTCCTGCATCTTGCTCACATCCTCGGCCGTGCTGAGGAGCTGAGGGGACCCACAGCGTCGCGCATCACCCCGTCAACCACCCTCCCAAGCAGGGGCACTCCAGCAAGCAGTTGATATTTAAATATACATGCGCGTAATAGCTCTCAACACTTTCAATGGTCAATATCACATGTGCGATATACATACCCTTCTTGAGCCACACATATTTGAGTGTTTGACAGTCCATTCTTTATTTATTACTCTTATTCTAAATTAGAATCCAAAGATGCTAGGTAAGAAATTGGACCTGCCACTACTGAACAAGGAAAGGCTGTTTACTGCTGTAACAAATATGAAGGACCTAACAACACAAGAGGAAACGTAATGCAGAGCTTCAGTGAGGCCCGACCTTGTCAAGGCCGGTCTTCATGCGCTGCCGCTCGCTGTGGAGCTCCTGCTTCTTGCGCCCGATGAGAGAGGAGAAGACACTGAGCAGCTCCAGGTAGCTCTTGGGCGTGACGTAGTTGTGGCGTGACAGCTCGGCCAGGTACTGCCCGCACTTTGTCGCCACCGTCTGGTGGATCCTCACGCACATGGAGGTCTGGGGACCGGGGAGAACGTGGTCAGAGGCCGGTATACTCTGGGCATTAAGGGCCCATGAGGGCCCCACGGATGGGACCCTGACATGGATATGGCTTGGAAGCTTAAGATATTTGATGTTGATTTTTCAAAAGAGCCCCTTATCCCTCACACACACATAGCCATCCATACCAGTCCTATCATGGCGGCGGGGCTGTTCTCCAGCTCGGGGAGCTCACTGAGGAAGGAGGTGGCCACAGACTGCAGCGCCTCCTGGGGCCAGGCGCTGAACCAGTCTATGGTGCAGCAGGTCACCAGGGAGGGGAACTGCCTGAGCCGGGCCCTGAAACACCTCCCCAATGGGACTGGAGAGAGAGAGAGAGAGAGAGAGAGAGAGAGAGAGAGAGAGAGAGAGAGAGAGAGAGAGAGAGAGAGAGAGAGAGAGAGAGAAGAGAGAGAGAGAGAGAGAGAGAGAGAGAGAGAGAGAGAGAGATAAACATGAAATTCAGATGAGAGCGCTAAAAATGTATAACCATCTTAACAAAAGTTTCAGCAACACACTCCACAATAAGGCCCTCAACCACAGAGTCAGACCCAGAAAAATGTCCCCTTAGCCGGCTTGTCCTGGGACTCTGTCCAACACACAACAACCACAACCACGGGCCAAACCAAATTATAAGAAAACAAAAGGACAAATATTTGGCACATTGGAAGACATCCACCAAAAACCAGAGTCAATTGCCATGCTATTTCTCCCTCAACAGAGAACACACAGTTGCATAATACCTGACTACTGTGACCCAAAACTAGAGAAATCCTTAACCAGGTACAGTCTGCCATCGAGAAGGGACAAGACAGACAGACCTGGCTCCCTAAAGAAGACTGACTGTTCTCCAAATGAAGGAGAGAGAGAGTTAAGGAGCTCAGTGAAGAAAAATCATCTGATTCTAGCCCATGACCACATACTAAGATCATAGGCTCACTCTTCATTATATATAGATTAACATTTTGTTACATTACATTTTTAGAAAATGGATTTTCGCTGTAATGTTCTATCTTACTGAATGGTTGTGCTTTGGCAACATAAATGTACGTTTTCCATGCCAATCAAGCCCATTGAAACCTTGAACCCTGAGAGCGAGCGGCAGGAGTCTACTCCTGGGGGTCTTAGGACCTTCACGGTGAGTCGTTACAATCATAAAGCAGCGTTCCAGGCCGAGCTGATGTGAGTGGTTCACCTCATACAAAGCACTGTGTGGATGTTGCTGCGGACTCTCTTGATGTAGGCAGACATCAGGTTGGCCTTGGTGGGCTGCTGGCCCGCGTTCTGCACCACCGGCTTCATGGAGCTCAGGATACGCTCCTGCTCGTCAGACGCGTACAGGTTGGGCACGTCTCCGGAGTTCAGGATGCTGTTCACGTCCTCCAAGAACGACTCACTCTTTATCTGGGGGGGGGGGGGATCAGAGACACCCATCACTCCTCGACAGGCTGGAAAGCATATCTGGAACAGTTCCAACCGTCAATGAGAAAAGGGCTTTTTATCACTAAGCTAAGTTGTTTTGCATAACAATTAGTCAGTATTGTTAGCCTGTATTACAAAAAGAAAAACACACACACACAGACATGAATGCACACACACCTGTGTGTCTACAAACAGGAAGGTGATCTGCTGGTTGGTCAGGCCGGCCTTCAGCATGATGCCCTTGATGTCTTCTCTCCACTCAGTCTGACCATAGTTCTTAGACAACTCAATCTGGAAACACTCATAATCCGAGCTGAGGGGCAGACACACACACACACACACACAAACACAGACACACACACACACACACACACACACACACACACACACACACACACACACACACACACACACACACACACACACACACACACACACACACACACACACACACACACACACACACACACACACACACACACACACACACACACACACACACACACACACACACACACACACACACACACACACACACACACACACACACCACACACACACACACACACACACACACAGACACACACACAGTCACACACACACACACACACACGCACACACGCACAGACACAGACACACACACCACAGTCACACACACACACACACACACACACACAGTCCCACACAGACACACACAGTCACACAAACACACACACAGACACAGACACACAGACACACACACACAGTCACACACACACAGTCACACACACACACACACACACACACACACACACACACACACACACACACACACACACACACACACACACACACACACACACACACACACACACACACACACACACACACACACACACACACACACACACACGCACACACACATTATAGACCACCACAATAAGGAGAAAATCAGCATCAGCTCATAAACAAAAGCTTGAGAGGTGACGAATATTTTATCTTTCTGCACTAATTGAAGTGTATAAGTTCCAGTCAATTCATTTAGAGCATGTGTGTATCCACGTTTGTGGATTTCTCCGCCTGAAGAAAGATCGATTCAGGAGTTCCAAACCAAGCGGAGGCCCTGCAGGGGACCACTGCTTCAGTACTGTAGACCGTGTGGACGTGTGGGGGACGTGTCCGAAAGAGGCTTTAACACACAGCCTTGCAGCAGAGCGTGTGTGTGCTGTGCCCCTACATGTGGGAGGCCAGCCGGGTGAGGGACTGCCGCCCGCTGCCGCCCACCCCCAGCAGCAGCGCGTTGCCCAGCGGCTGGCGCAGGATGCGGCTGATGCAGCACACGTGCTGCACGGCGTCCATGAAGAGCACAAGCCTCTTGCTGGTGCTGCCCTGGTTGTAGTCCTCCATGTACTCCTCCATCACGCGCACCAGCTGGGGAGGAGGGACAAACATCCTCACCTACAGGGGCCCGGTGGGTCGACAAGGACCTCTGAATCATCAGGGACCCCAGCCACCCCAACCAGAGAGGGTTTGAGCTACTGGCGTCGGGGAAACAGTAGCGAAGCCTCAGGGACAAAACCCAGAGGATGACCAAGCACTCAGGCTCCTGGAGGCTGACTGCAACCCCAACACACACTACAACAACACCTGGAGGAATCAAACACCCCCAAACCAACCCCACACACACTACAACAACACCTGGAGGAATCAAACACCCCCAAACCAACCCCACACACACTACAACAACACCTGGAGGAATCAAACACCCCCAAACCAACCCCCACACACTACAACAACACCTGGAGGAATCAAACACCCCCAAACCAACCCCACACACACTACAACAACACCTGGAGGAATCAAACACCCCCAAACCCACTACAACAACACCTGGAGGAATCAAACAACACCCCACACACCACACAACAACCCCGGAGGAACAAACACCAACCCAACCACACACACACTACAACAACACCTGGAGGAATCAAAACCCAAACAACCCCACACACTATAACAACACCTGGAGGAATCAACCACCCCCAAACCAACCCCACACACTACAACAACACCTGGAGGAATCAAACACCCCCAAACCAACCCCACACACTACAACAACACCTGGAGGAATCAAACACCCCCAAACCAACCCCACACACACAACAACACCTGGGGGAATCAAACACCCCCAAACCAACCCCACACACACTACAACAACACCTGGAGGAATCAAACACCCCCAAACCAACCCCACACACACTACAACAACACCTGGAGGAATCAAACACCCCCAAACCAACCCCACACTACAACAACACCTGGAGGAATCAAACACCCCCAAACCAACCCCACACACACTACAACCACAGATTATTTAAATACATATTTCTATAATTTGCACAGCATTTCCGCACATTTTTTTAGGAGCAGTTCATCCTATTAGTGCAGGAGCAGACATGGGAGATCAAACCTTCTCCTGGTTGTCCATGGGTGCGTAGACCTTGTTGTCCGTGCCGGGGGTCATGAAGTCTCCGTACAGGACGGGTCTGGAGGGCACCACCTCCTCCACGCTGCAGCCCAGCTCCTCCATGCAGCTCTGCAGGAGCCGGTCGAACCAGTCCCTGTCCTGGGGACTGACCAGGCGGTCCTGGAACACCCGGCAGTTCTCGTGGTACCAGAGCCGGAGCAGCTGCACTTTGTCCTGGGGGAGAGCATCACAGCGAGCGCTGGAGTCAATGGCTGGTAAACCAACTTAATAATACGATAATATAAAACTTGTTTTGGTCAATGAAGTAGTAGAAAAACGCACAATCTCGATTCATTTAGTTGACTATTTTATACATATTGTATCTTGAGAAGGAAAACCAAACTGACGGACAAAAGCTGAAGCATGTTACAAAGGTGGATCAACAGATTTGGTTCATCTTTAAAGGGGGTTGTATCATGATGTTAGGGCCAATTTATCCTTACTTCTATTTTATTGAAAATAACCTCCCCCTTCTGGCACTGTTAATGGTGGCTTGAGACTCCTCTTGGAACTCAATATACAGTAGGTAGGAGGGATGTGAGGCCGAGGAGGGGGGGCCGCATTAGGGAAACGCCGTCCACAGTGGGGAGCGATGTTGTCTGACCACGAACACAAACACAAACACGACTAGCCTATAAGAATTATGTTCAAAGACACACGCGTCAATAGAGCCTTTTCGTTTGTATTTACATTGAAAGACGCATATCGGTACACCTTAAGTCAATGTATTTTTGTTATAATTAGAAGGATAAGAGATCCTATTTTCATTGTAATTAGATTTAGTTCGAATTAACTTAAACGTGCGTCTGAAATACCCCTCGTATGTTTTACGTCTGCTTAGCTAGAAAAATCGAAGTCCGAGCCAGGGGGAAACTTTACTTCTGTAATAATGGAACGGGAAAAAGCGCAAAGCGTTCGACCAATCGCAACAGATTGGAGTGCTGACCAATCACAGCAGACTTAGCTACTCGGGACTGCAGCCTTAAAGCTAACCCCATGGTCTAGTAGTACCCACAAATGCAGTATTAACCCTAAAAAACATGAAATGGGATCTTTAAAGGCCCTGACCACCAGGCCAGTGGTGTGTCAGCCGGCTGTGGGACAAGTATGGTGGTGTTGGTGAGCGTCTGTAGCCCTAGTTTCTGTGGTATGTCCTGCAGAAACTGGGGTTACTAGGCATCTGTTGAGTCGCTCGGATTGGCTGTTTATCTTCGACCACCTTACAGAAGTACATTACGAAACCGTCAGAGCGAGAGTGGTGTGAACTTTTGGACAAACGCTGCTTTGTTTCATTATCATCGCCTTCCTGGGCCACAGTTGTCCCTTTTTAAAAGATAAATACAGACCTTGCTAGTTGGCCATTGGCTCTAGTGCAGTGGGTTCAAGTGCAATGTTTTGGCCAAGTCACAGGCGATGCGAGGCGACGCAACAGTCGTTGTTTTTTCTTTGACGTTGGTTTGGTATGCCAGGGCTTAAGGAGCAGCTAGGGGTTAATTAATTTGCCCAGGGACTCTTTCAGGTATAATGTGGACCTTGGGGTCAGAACCCATAACCTACCAGCTGGGAGTCAAACCTAGTCACATTAACATGGGGAATTCATTCCAGCACCGAATACCGTACATCCTTGAACGATAAGACTGCGTACCTCTATGGAGGAGGCCTCGGCCATCAGCACACCCTGAAAGACCTTGGACAGGTCCCGCAGGTTGAAGGTGTAGTGGGACTTGGCGGGCGTTGGCAGGAGCTGAGAGGTGATGGTGGAGTAGACCTTCAGCGTGGCATCTACTAGAGGACTGTTCAGGGGTTGGAGGGTCGGGACAGGGACTGGGGAACAACACATAGACGAAGAGATGAAGAGGAAGAGAGAGGAGATGAAGGGAGAGAGTCTAGAGAGCATTCTCAACTGTAAATCAGTGTCAATTATTAAGTCTAGGGTAATAGCTTGCCTGATCAATGATTGTAAAGCTCGGCTATAACCCCTATCCTGCCATGGAAGACTACAGACGTGGTTAACTGTGGTGAAACTGTCTCACGTCGTTTTAAATGCTATGCCCTCACTTCACTTGCTTCCTCTCTTTCCCTGCCTTACCGCCTGGTGCATTCTGACTCATCTGTCCGTCTGAAAAGGAGAGAAAAAACAAGACAGGATGCAAGCTTCAAGACTCGTAACTGCTTCACCTCTGCATGCATGCATGGTCACGCGCGCAAAGGCGCACACGCACAAACGCACACACACGGACACACACGGACACACACACACGTACACACAGAAAAGCACACACACACACACACACACACACACACGCACACACACACACACACACACACACACACACACACACACACACACACACACACACACACACACACACACACACACACACACACACATTTGCGCACATGCGATTCCAAAGCGGTCAATTACAAACACACGCGCATACAAACACGAACACACACATACACGCACAGACTTCCCGGCAATTGGCTACAAGTAAATGCCCCCGCTGTGTGTACTTACCCGCCCGGGTGAGGGTCTTATAGATGGGGCAGATGTAGACCCACCACACACACACACACACACACACACACACACACACACACACACACACACACACACACACACACACACACACACACACACACACACACACACACACACACACACACACACACACACACACACACACACGCACGCTACTCACCCATCCAGCTCCCTAGAATGGTAGAGAAGATGGTCTTCATGCTGGCGTCTTCCATCTGGGTGAGGGACAACATGTTGAAGTGGCGCGTGAAGCGTTGCGTTACCGGGTTGCGTCCCCCACCGGGCAGGCCCATGGCACATGCAAAGTTAATGTCCACCACCTTTTTGAAGGTTCCTGTGTTGGAAGTAATAGCAACAGAAGATTTCAGTCATTTTATTCCTTGTTGCAAGCAGAAGGGGCTGGGTAGGCTTGTGTCTAGGATGATATGTAGCTTCCTGTCTTACCTATCTGCTTCCTGTCGTACCAGCCTCGGTGGTCCATCCACTGGCGGAGCAGTTCTATGGGAGGCTGGGCGCCGTAGGTCTCCAACATGGGCATGTTCAGATCATCGATGAAGATGATGAAGCTCTTGCCCAGCGGAGGCCCGAACACACCCTTACGTCTGACAGACGTACACACATACACCAATAAATACACTTCACAGAGAAACACAGGCTGAGTTAAGGGAGAGTATGTATTGTGGGAATGCAGGTCATCTTATGTACTGGACTATAACGAGTATAAAAGTGAATCTTGTGTGATAGTGCATATTGCCAGTAAGTACCTCTTGTCCAATTTGCTGTCGATGTAATCTTGAGTCTGATTGGCTGAAGTGCGGGCCGAGAAATTGAGGAAGTGTGTGACGTATTGAGCGGGCATGTTGTTGAGCAGCTTGTCTGACATGGTCAGGGTCTTCCCTGTGCCGGTGGGACCAACACACAGGACCTTCACAACAAAGGTTAAGGGGGTGAAATCACAACACACAAATTAGCTCTTTCATTCAGATGAGCTAGAGCCATTGAGACCTGGACCTCGTTTCCCGATAACGATGGATCCAAGCTCGTACGATCATTCTCACGAAGGATCTTGCGAACCTTCGTAAATTTCTTTGGAGAGTTTCCCGAAACTCCTCTTAACATGAACGCGCGTGCACTGCTCTAACAACGTTCGTAGGCTTGGGCTCTGTAGGGGGGGAGACGCAGGAATGTCGCAGTAAAATAGGGTTAAAAAGGGTTCAAATATTTCACCATCAAGGCCAACAGCAGAGTAGCCTACGAAAGGAACAGACTACAATAATATGAACACTACAAATATTCAAACACAATTGATTAGGCCTAGGCCGACATGCTTTATCAGTCCTAATCCTGAACGTACTGTGCGTATATTCTATCAAAGCATTTTCTCCCCTCAAATAATTCCATATTACAAAAGTCAGGGCTGCGCACGGAGTCTAGACCTCTTAAGAATAATTTGCATATTCCTGAATGTTTTACATTTTTAATGAATGAAGACACCCACATGCAATAATGAGTTCACGTCTGAGTGTAGACTACAAACCCAATGAACTATGGTAAGGGATGTCCGTAACTGTCCAGACAGGGTCCAATAAATAGTGAACTTCATCACAGCCTCACCGAAGCGCCTCCACTGCTTAATGCAAACAATCGCAAACGGTCTCAGCATGATTCATGTATGGTATTCTTCATTGAACAATGTGAGGACATTTGAACTACGATGGTTGAATTAAAATCAGAGGGAGATAGCAAGTGCAGCTCGAAAGCGACCTCCCACACAAGAGAAATGGAATCATTTGATTTTATTATATGCCTTGTGACGTGGCGTTTGATCGGTACATTTCGGATGCCCTTGTATTTTGGGAATTCTAAATTGCTGCAATAAATTATGTCGTTGTTGACTTCTAACATGTCTCGGTCTTTGCTGCTGTTTTAAATCTAACAGTAGTCTATGAGTAATATAATAATATCAGCAGTATATCAGCAGTAACCACTGTTTTTGGGGTATTGTGAAATTGCTCCAGCTGGCCATTCAGTGGTATTGGATGTGTTTGAATAAAACACATCCAATACCACTGAATGTCCAGCTGGCGTCTCCACTGAGGCTTTAGTAACGATGCTCGTAGCATCCTACGAGTACCCCTGGAGTCCTTGTTAGCTACGAGTGTTTTCACAACGTTCGTTACCAACGATGCTTTCGGGAAACCGTGTGAAATCTGTATGATGCTCGTACGACAAACTTCACAAACCACTTAGGCTAACGATGCCTGACCCTCTGGGCCCAGAGCTCACCTAAAATTGAACTTGTTATGTTGTTTCAATGTTCTTGGAGACAGAAAGGTTAAATGTCAGTTAACATTTTCAGTTAACAATTAAAAAGAGTATATCTCCACAAATGCAAGGGCTGTAATGTAATCTTGGTAACGAAAAAAAGAAAGAAAAAGAAAGAAGGATAACAGCTGATTGTTGTGCAGGTGAAAAAGTCAGCGTGGATAACACAGCATAAGTGGAAGATTTAATTTCCGCCGGAAATAAATGTCATGGTTTAGATTGAATACCATCTGTATACTATCTAGAATTAGTGGAGTGTCAAGACTTCTTTCCTATGTGTTAAAATGCCTTAAAATATCTTTGAATTCGGGGCGAGGGTCTTAACCCTTCTACGGATCATTTGGGGAAGAAGGCGTTAATACTCACAGGCTTCCTGTTTGCTAAGAGCATGTCCAGCAGGAATGACGTTCTCACAGTGTCCAGTGTGGGAACGATTATGTCAGAATAGCTTGTCTCTTTGGTGATGACCACGTTGGGGGTGCATTCCATCCAGCCCACCCACTGCACCTAAAGATCAGCACGCCGCTCTCCATATCGGTCATCTACTCATGTTTATGAATTGATTTGTATGAATGTAGTTGACATACCTTTCTCTCTTGGTCGTCCTCATGTCCATCCACAAAGTTAGAGATCCCTGCATCATCGAGCATGTAATCATAGACCACGCCTTCCTCTGGAAAACACATGTCCATCTGGAGGAGACAGTGTCAGTATCATCACAGTGTTCCTCTAGAGGAGACAGTGTCAGTATCATCACAGTGTTCCTCTAGAGGAGACAGTGTCAGTATCATCACAGTGTTCCTCTAGAGGAGACAGTGTCAGTATCATCACAGTGTTCCTCTAGAGGAGACAGTGTCAGTATCATCACAGTGTTCCTCTAGAGGAGACAGTGTCAGTATCATCACAGTGTTCCTCTAGAGGAGACAGTGTCAGTATCATCACATGTGTTCCTCTAGAGGAGACAGTGTCAGTATTAGTAAAGTGTTCCGCCAGACACATGTGAACAGACCTTCTCCTCAGCCATTCTGCCCCTGAGCCAGGCACTGAAGCGCTGGCGGCTGCCCCCGTCTCCGGTGGCTCCAACGCTCCACACCAGAGAGAACATGAACCAGGGTTGGATCAGCTCCCCCAGGCGGCTCAGTGTCTGCTGGGGAGGGGGCTTCACGTCCTGCAGTACCAAACATTAGGAGATGAGTGGGAGATTAGGGTGTAGCATCCTCTTTGTGTTGTCCGTTCAAACCGCTGTGATGTACCACGTAACATGACCTCATGGTCTCATTTGCTGTTTCACCAAAACGACTTTACAACTATTATTTTGGAAATGTGTTTTAGGTCAAGCTTGGAGAATCATTTCTTCATAAATGGCCATTGGATAAACAGCACAGAGTTAACCCAGGGTATTTGCAGGTTTAAGCAAGTCAGATTTAAGACTTTTTAAGACCTTTTGTGATACCACCTTGAATGAAATTTAAGGCCTAAAACTCACGATGGTGGGGGTTGGCAACAGACGCGAGCCAACTTCAGAAACGGACGTCTTCCAGTCAACTGTCCTTGAATTTGCACCTACCCCATTGTCGCAGACTAGCTAGCAAGCACGCAGATAATCGTTTATATATGCAGCTAGCAAGAAAGAAGCCTCTCTACATGTCCTTCCTGAAAAGTCACTCAAGAAAAATTAAAATATATATAGTCCTGCTCCGACAAATTTAAGACCTTGAGTTACAGTATTTAAGACCAGCATATGACGTTTGTAACGAATTTAAGACTTTTAAGGCCTTAAATTTGGAAACATGAATTTAAGACTTTTTAAGACTTTTTAAGGATGCAGGGACACCCTGGTTAACCAGAGATGGGGTTGCAGACCTACCTCTTTTGGAACGAATGGTTTGAAGAAGCAGTCCATCAGGTTCAGGAGGCTACAGGTCAGGTTGCTGTCCGTTGACGCGATGACCTCCTTCACTGACTGGTGCACAAAAGTGATGGAGTCCTGTTGAAACACATAGAAGCAATTTCTAATTTCAGCAGATATCAAAGGATTATCTTCTAATTTCCGAGGATATCCAATATGCTTCCAACGGCAACAAATTCATTATCCACATGTAACCAAATATGTGGTCATGGACGTAGATGAGTCCTTCATTTTCATTAGGATGAGAAACACAGAGCTAGATGTGAAAGTGTTACCTGCAGGAAGGTGGTGAAGAGGGAGCTGAGCTGCTCTGCGTGGGCTCGGAGGGGTCCCGGGAGCTGCCGCAGCCAACACTCAGTGAAGGGCGTCAGGCCCAGGATGCTGGGCTCCAGGTACACCATGCCGCAGCGAGACACGGTGGCTGGAGACGCCACGGCCAGGTCCTGCACCTCGAACATCATGGTCATCACCTGCATAGAACACACCCAAAAGGACAGAGAAGGACTCATGACGCAACCGAAACACCTTGAAGGTCATGGTGTCATCTCAGTGAATAAACAGGTCATCATAATTGCTTTGTTACGATTACATAACATCCATTTTTTTGTTGCTTGATTTATTTATTTTTTGCTCTATAGTTGGCAGGATAGTATAGTGGCTGATGATTCCTTTGATTCCCAGCCAGAGATACTAGGTTTTATCTCCAATGTCCGCAGCCTAACTGTAGGTATTCTTGCCTAACCGTTACCTGCTCTTGATTAAGCTGTATATGACTTCACCGAAAGTCGCAATGGAAAAAAAGCATTGAAATGAGGTCTATAACCAGGGAACAAGGAGTTTCCTCAAATAGTAAGAAGGTCTCACATCGGTGAGCTTCATGATCTCCCCGGAGCTGAGACACAGCTTCTTGTTGTCGTCCAGCACCGTGTTCATGTTCTCGATCCACACGGCGTCCACGGGCCCGTCAAACATGTACCACTTCTTCTCCTCGTTCATGGACACCGCCCCGCCACGGATCAGGGAGGATAGGATACCGTCAGTCCTACGAGGGGACAAGATGTGGGTTTGTGTATGAAGGGCGCCTCCCCTCTTGCGCCGATAAGGGAATCACTGCTTACCATTCATGTGTGAGCGGGTCAAACTGCCCGTAGAGCTGCCCCATAGTGATGGACTTGGGGTTGAGCACGAAGATGTGAACCACCTCGTACACACCCCCGCTCACCGACGGCTGACCCTTGAGGGCCGTGATGGCTGCTCCTAGTGTCTCGTAACACTAGCACATGGACAGACCCTTGACTAGCTGACCTTGCTAAATCCTGCCTGGGTATTATCAATGTAAACAATGAGGAGGGATGCACAGGGGTGAATTACTCACCTTGGTTTTGCCTGATCCAGCTGGCCCCACCACCATCAGGCCATGTCTTACCACTGTAGTCTCGTACAGCTGGATACACTTGGTGATGTAACCTGACAGACAGAAGGTAGGAATCATCACCAACCAACATTATCCTTGTAGGGATGGGGGATAAATCGGCTCATTTTAGCATCGGGATATTGTGACGTTTTCTTAGTGGATATATAGTATATATGATATATGATGATGATACCATCCTACAGAGGGAGCTATAGTCTATTTGCCAACAGTTCAGTTGCATTAACAATGATGTTTTGTTAAGAAACTTTTAAAAGAAAACTACTGCAGACACTAACAGGAAAATAGAACCGGTACCCAAATATAATACCCATACGTTAAACCCGTAAATCGTACAAAAATATGTTCGATATTTTCACAGAATCGCAACATGTATAACACACAGCACTCAAACATTGAGTGATTCTAGTCCCTGTATCCTCGATTTAGCAGTATATGCCACGGCAATTTTGGCTTGGGCTTCCAAGCGTACACACCACACTCACCATCGACATCTTTGAGGTTCCTCTTGTTGCAGACGTTGCGTATTGATTCCTCCAGGGCGCCATAGTCTACGGGCGCCTCTTTGATCTTTGGGAACAGATCGGACACAATACCGTTGAAGAGCTTCAGGTCATCCTGAAGGAACTTGGGGACGTTGACGTCTCGGATGGCCCGCAGGCAGATCAACTCCTTGGGGGGGAAGAGGGTTGAATAGGAAACAGTGTATTGATATTTTCGAATGAATTGAAAACAGTCTTTGCAGCCAAAAAAATGATCTTACCTCATCCATGTCTGGATTCTCTCTCTTAAGGTTTCCAGCAGCTGAGATCACAGTCTTCACAGCTCTCATGCCAAAGTCATAGTGATCCTGCAAACAGCAATACAAGTTCACAAGTTTTATCTGGCTAGTTAATGTTCGTGATTAAACTGCATTTCTTTACCTGAGCGCTAAGCTGTTCGGAGGAGAGCTTGAAGGTGGTGGTGATCTTTTTGGAGAGGACTTTGGCGTTGCTGAAGCCAAACGAGTACAGAGAGATCTCTGCAATCATAGCATAGTCAGGAACCATCATAGCCATGGGGCGGAATAGGGCCTGAAGTGGTTTGAAATATACATGAGTCAGAGTTAGTACTTATTAGAGTGAATGCAGACTGTTATTATCTTCTCATCATAGTCGAGGACCTTGAGGTTGTCAGGTAGTTCGGTGCGGCCAGCATAACCAGGGTTCATGGTGATGAAGACGGCGCACGAGGGGACAAGGGGGATCTCGGCCCCCTCAAAAACAAAGCGCTCCGCCTACAACCGCCACACACACACACACACACACACACACATTAAGCTGAGAGTGGTGAGTACACCTTGGTTCATGTTATTTGGTTTGCACAAAATGAGTTGAGGACCAAGAGGGAATCAACTTATTATTGCAAAGATTTTTTTTAAATTTCCATTGATTAAGATGTTACTGTTTGAGCGGTGGCGAGCATCATTTATATTCTAATATCCGTATAAAGATCCATGTATATATACTGTATATATATTCTGAGGCAGCCTTATACCCTTTGCTGCTGTGCCTTTTGTATGGTGGTGATCTGTTGGGCTACGACAGACAGCACCTCCACGTCGATACGGTTAAACTCATCAAAGCACGCCCAGGCCCCGGAGCTGAAAGAAACACAAACAAGCCAATACAACGTAGGTCTAGAGTGACAACTGATTTGGGGTACATGGTAGAACAATTTGTGCAGGACTCACGTGGCCAGTCCTTTAAGGAACTTGCCCATGGCGATGAAGTCCAGCTGGTCCGAGCAGTTGAACACCACAGTCTGAATGGCCAGTGCCTTGCCCAGATCCTTGGTGGTCTCTGTCTTTCCCGTCCCAGCCGGTCCCGCGGGAGCCCCCCCAAACTTCAGGTGGAGTGCCCCGGTGAGGGTCAGGTAGCACCTGAAATAATCTGGGTGTGTTTAAACCGTTTAAACCAACTTTAAGGTACCCGCTGAGCCAGAATATCAGTTGAACAGCTGGGAGTTCACCTGTCGGTCAGAGGGGTGATGACGAGACGCCCAGAGTTGCCCAGGTACTCGTATCCATACAGGAACTCTGCATTCACTGCCCTGACATACAGGTCCTCTTTAGCCCAGTAATATCTGCAAACAACAGGTATCCAGATCAATGCGTGAGTGTGAGTGAGTGTGAATCACAATGCTTGAGCGAGTTGCACCTCAGCTGGCTGATCCACTCAAAGTCGTTAACGCTGGAGACGCCCTCCTCCACCAGCTTGGCCACCACATCCTTAGAGTGGACCTCGATGACGATGAGAGCCGAGAGCACAGCCCTCTGCATCTTGGATAGACCGCCTCTCACCAGCTGCACCAAGTCCCCCAGCTAAACACCGCAAACACCAAACACTTAATGTTATAGGACAAGTTCACCGAACAATCACTTTTTTCAGTTGAAAGGGTTCAGTTTGTTGCTAAGGAATTGGACATTTCTTTATTTTTTTACTAAAAAGGAGGAAAATTCTCCAGCAAAATATAAGAAGTCTGATCCTTCCAGCTAAAAGACTTTGCCAGATTGGTAATTTTCTACTGCACACCGTAGCTTCATGTGTTTTGACAATGCCCCTCACACTTGCTCCTATGGAACCCAATTTTCCCTTTACGACTGTCACAACGGCTTAGATTGCATTGTTTGAAACTCTTAGACAGAGGTTCTAGTTGCTAAAAGTGTTTTTTTCTTACCCTTTAAGGTGCTTACTCTGCTCTGACAAACACTACCACGGGATCAGTGTGCCACATCGTTGGTGGTTGTTGACCGTTTGATGGTGAACGTTTCTTATTGGTGAACATGTTGAACCGGTGTTGCTAACTGCCAACATTCTAAAGTTGGGCCTTTTGTTTCTTCCAAAAGAATCCTTGATGAATAATAACATCCCAAGGCGGCTGATGTGGTAGTAGCGGGGAGACCCCCTTGACCCTACCTGTGTCTGGAGCTCAGGGTAGAGGCGATCAGCCAGGTCTCCCCGTTCCAGGGCCTGGGATACCTCAGTGGTCCAGAACACCTGGCAGCCAGCTATCACCACCTGGCCCGGCCAGGACAACACCCACTCGGTTCGGGGTCGCTATGGGGCCGCCAAAAGCACAACACGCAGCAGTCACAAGACTATATACGTATATTAGAGTACAGTAAATAGACTATATACGTATATTAGAGTACAGTAAATAGACTATATACGTATAATAGAGTATAGTAAATAGACTATGTACGTATATTAGAGTATAATAAATAGACTATATACAGTATATTAGAGTACAGTAAATAGACTATATACGTATATTAGAGTACAGTAAATAGACTATATACGTATATTAGAGTACAGTAAATAGACTATATACGTATAATAGAGTATAGTAAATAGACTATGTACGTATATTAGAGTATAATAAATAGACTATATACAGTATATTAGAGTATGGTAAATAGACTATAACCGTATATTATACAACAGGTAGTTCCGACCGGTCCCAACCGAGCAATTGGATTGGACAAGAGACGTTCCATGAGTGCTGATATACAGTATAACAGCACTGCGACTTTTTACAGACATAATCACTCCGCTGTACGGGCGTTCGTATACTATTTGTATACGTGTTGCCTGGCAACAGCCTTGTCTCCCTTCAGTTGCGGAACTATTTGTGTTGGCGGAGCCGAATAAATGATTACTAAACAAACAAATCATAATCTCTTGTTTCTTATTACTGTTAACTAATAAAATGTGCTCGTAGCACTGTTGTATAAAAGCAATATCACACTCGAGGTCGTGCTGTTGTACTGTATATCAGCACGGCTGTGATTATCTGCGGCACTCGGCCTGCGGCCTCGTGCCTACGACCGAATCACAGCCGTGCTGATATACAGTACAACAGCACTCCCTCTCGTGTGATATTGCTTAATTAGAGTATAGTAAATAGACTATATATATACGTATATTAGAGTATAGTGAATACGGGTAAAGAAAGCTTGCTGTGTGGGTGCAGTGATCCTGCCAGACCTCAGGGTAGCCCTTCAGGGAGCGGTGGATGTTGTCCCTCAGACTGGCCTTCATGGACCTCTCCACCTCCCTCAGCCAGTTCTCCACGTTCCCGCTGGGCTTCACGGGCTGCAGCAGTTCCACCTCCTCCCCCTCCCCGGAGTACATGTGGGTGATCTGCAGGTCTGTCTGGAACTTCAGCTGGGAGCGGAGCGGAGGGGGGGGGGGGGGTAGGGGGTGGCATTGGACTCATTACTACGCATTACTGCAATAACGCAGACCAAAAGCAATGAAAAGCAGAATCACGCTGAACACGGAGCTCCACGTATAAACAACTACACAGCAAACAGAGACGTAACGTATCAGACTAAGTTATGAGATGGAAGGCTCAACGGAAGGACAGGCAGGGAAACATATTGGGTGAAGAGAAAAAGGTGGATATGGACAGTGTATAGACAAGGGTGTCGAACCCAATTGAGGTTGCGGGCCGTGATAGACCAAATGCTAGTCAACTAGGGCCGGACAATTTGTTTTTATTGTGACCCGCATGAAAATATAAAATGGTTCACAAAGTTTACCAGTGTGTTTGTCTTAAATTTGCCTGAGGGCATTGAAATGGCAGCGGACACGACATAATAAATCTATTTTACTTGCTGCGTACACACTAGTCCCGCTGACTTACCATTGACTTCATTTAATAAATGTTTATTTTGTCTCTTTACCTGTTATTCTTTTCTATTTCTTTTGGCTTTTTTCAAATCTGTTTCTGCTTTTTCCCTTAAATTTACCGACCTGCACACTTTTTGGCAGGATTGAATCACCCAACGGGCTAGTTTGACACCTTTGACAGGTAGATCTAAATGATGAATAAAGGGGGTTTCAGGGATGATAAACGCCTGTCAGGGACCGACCCGAGCAATGTTCTCAAAGCACTTGCGCAGGTGGGGCTGCACAGCGGTGGGATCCTTGGTCTGGGACAGGATCTCCAGGAGCTCGTCGTCCGACAGGAAATAGAACCTAAAGAAACATGATAACCATCAATCTGTTACCAGCACCTTGATAGACTATTTATCCTGGGGTCACACATCGACAGTTGAAGTAATAATAACAATCCCAATATGCATCAACATGGATAGTGAATTGTGACACCACAACATTCACAGCTTCCACAGTAGGTCTAGAACATGGCTCTTCTCCCAAGAAGAGCCAAAGAGCCAGTACTCCAAAGCAGCCATCACATATTATAGTTCAGAGTCAAACACAGACTTGACAAGATGCTGCAGGTTGCATCCGTTCCAGTGGAAGTCCTTCATGTACGTGGGGAAGGAGCATAGCTCTACAGGGTCTGGAACCTCTGGTAGGAGCCTGGCTCTACAGGGTCTTGTACCTCTGGTAGGAGTCTGGCTCCTCAGGGTCTTGTACCTGGGGAAGGAGCCTCTCTTAGTCTCCAGGTATTCACTAAGCCCCTTCTGGACCTGCTCCAGCAGCTTGTTACACTCCCTCAAGCTGTCCAGCAGACGGGCATTTGGACACACTTCAATCACCTAAAGACAAACACAGTTACCATTATAGCAGAAACATCCACACACAGCTATCTCTCTGGTGTACTTGCAGTAATAATCATATATCCCAGGACCAGGACGGTACATCGGCATGCCCACCTGTCTGTTTTCAAAGGCGCTCTTCATGATCTTCCTCCACATCCTCTCCATGCTCTGGTACCTCTTGGCCTCGACAGGAAGCTGCCGGTTGATGTCATCCGAGCTGAAGATGGGCTCCAGGTAGAGCCACGATGTCTGGCAACTGACCCACTCCTCCATCACGTCCTTCAGCCAACCAGCGGTGGGCCACAGAGCCACAAGGAGACACAAGCACATCAGTGACAGTAGCACCCTATTTATTAATATTGTGTGCGTGTGTGTTTGAATGCGTGTGTTTGTGTGTTTCTGTGTTTCTGTGTGTAATTTGTGTGTGTGTGTGTGTGTTTGAATGCGTGTGTTTGTGTGTTTCTCTGTGTGTGAAAATGTGAAAATTTGTGTGTGTGTGTGTTTGTTTGAATGCGTGTGATTGTGTGTTTCTCTGTGTGTGAAAATGTGTGTGTGTGTGTGTGTGTATGTGTGTGTGTGTGTGTGTGTGTGTGTTTGAATGCGTGTGTTTGTGTGTTTCTGTGTGTGAAAATGTGAAAATTTGTGTGTGCGTTTGCGTGTGTGTGCGTGCGTGCGTGTGTGTGTACGTGTGTGTGTTTGAATGCGTGTGTTTGTGTGTTTCTCTGTGTGTGTGTGTGTGTGTGCGTGTGCATGCGTGTGTGCGTGCGCGTGTGTGTGCGTGCGTGCGTGCGTGCATGCGCATGTGTCCGTGTGTGCGCGCGTGCGTGTGTGTGTGTGTGTGTGTGCATGCGTGTGTGCACCTGTGTCATCCGGAGCTTGCTCTCCCAGCTGCTGATGCGCTCCTCAAAAGCCTTCTTGTAGGGCGAGAAGGACATGCTCTGGGTCATGACGATGTGGTCGTCCAGGAGCTGGGACGCCTCTTCGGGGCTCTTCAGGACGTAGGTGCCTGTGTCCTTGTAGGCCACTATATCAAATGCCACCGTGGACCAGTCCTTCTCCATCTTGTCAAGGGCCTGCGTTGGACAGACAGGAAGTGCCGCGCATTTCGGTTAAAGATGCTGTAGGTAAGATTCAAGAGCTGTAGGACAGAGCGCAGAGTTGTCTTGGGAATATAGCACATAAAAGCACCCCTCCCTCACTACGCTTTCTCCACCATGGAGAAGCTTTGCATTTCACGCACAGGTGATTGACAGGTAGGATGGATTCTCCAAACCAACAAATTACACTCAAATAACATCTCTTAAGTAGTACCTACAGCTCTTTTAAAAAGAAAACAGTGAATTTCACATCGCAACCCCACAAGTACAAAATTGACAATGATGAAAAACATGACCTAGAAACCTGACTTTGAGTTCATGATCCCAAATTCAACTCAACAGCATTTTCATATTTTTCTTGCAATATTCGATCAAAATAGACTCGGTTCTACGGAAGCCCCCTGAGCCGCCGACGCCACTACCTGTTCGATGGCGTACTCCTTCCCGGCGCCCTCGGCAGCTCTGGCTATCTCCTCCACGTGGTTGTGCAGGCCCATCTCCAGGCAGCGGGAGAAGGTGAGGTTGGCCTTGGGCTTCACGTTCATCTGGATGTCGTCCGAGAGCTGCTGCCAGTGGCGCATCCTCATACCCGGGTTCCTCAGGCCCTGGATCAAGGGGATGCAGGGCCGGAAGTCCTCGATCTTGTCGCAGATTTCGACCGCCACCGCCTGGCAGTCTGAGGCAGAAGGAGCGCTTGGTCAGTCGCTACCGAATTCAATCCTAAACTTTTTTGACAGACTTGCTGTCAAAAAAGTGCGCGCAAATATTCTTTCTATTCTCTCCGCTCCGCTCGGGGAGCAGATACCGCTCGCTGGCGGCACAGACTGAGAGACTCAGGAAGAGTTTCTACCCCCAAGCTGTCAGGTATCTAAATGGTACTGATTAAGCCCCTTATAATAACTGCACTTATATATTTATTTAAGTGACCCCCCCTTTTTTTTTCCTATGTGCAATAACCCTCTGACATCTTGAATGTATTTACTGTTTTTTAATGTTTGTTATGTGACTATTTAGCATGGAGCCGACTGAGAACATTTCACTGCAATGTATTGTGTATGGGACGAATAAAATCGGAATCTGAATCGGAATAAATGCATCTTTTCATCCATGCACACAAATCACAGTTAGGAAGACGTGTTACAAGACATGGAAGAGCACTAGATCATTGCTCACCGTAAAACACACAAAAGTTATAGAGTAAAAACACTGGGTTAGCCTTAAAACAGTAATAGAAAGAAAATATACAAGAATAGAATTTACATGACAGGGAGTTATTAGACTCTAAAGGCACTTTTACTAAAGACATACTATGCAACAGTTGGCCGTGCTGTTGTCCTCTAGTATGGCCTTCACCTCACTCCAGTGGTGGACCTCCACAACACATCCCAGAGGGTCAAGAGCCCGTCATAGAGCCAGCCCTCTTAATCCACTCGTCAATTCTGCTTCTGTCATCTACAGCACTGCTGCTGCCCCAGTACACGACAGCATAAAGGACACTGGCCAGCCCCCTCAGAGTGGCCCACCTGAGACGTCCTTGAGCTGCTTCACACACTTGTGCATGCTCTTGAAGGCCTGGTTCACGTTGCGCTCCAGGAGCTCGGGGTCGATGGCGCCCAGCGGGTCATTCATCCAGCTGTCGTGCCAGCGCAGCCAGTCGGACGTGGTGGCCCACAGGTCCCTGAACGGCTGGAAGTCCTTGGTCAGCTTCTGGAGCCGGTCGTACTGCGCAACAAAACAGTGTTAGGGTGAAGGAATGAGGCAAGGTTGACCTGTGGACTAATCACAGGTTGAGTTTCCAGTTTGTTGGGACAAGTTGGTTTTTTATTTAATGGAATTGAGATCATCAGGGATGCCCACAACCCTCTTCTTGATAGTCTTATAGAACATATCTACACAAAAAAGGGGATAAACATAAGAGAGACTATCGTAAACTCACACTCCAACTTGGATAGCGGTCTTTTATTTTCTATCACAGCAAACTAAAGGGGTTGGCAACACAACATGGACTGGGAGATACAATCAATGGTAGCCTTCGAGCTATTCAAAAGGTGAAAGTCGCAGGCTTTCAATGCTTACATTTGTGATGGGATTCCCGAAGAGACGCTCCCGGTTGTTGTACGTCTGGGCCATTACCTGGGACTCCTGGATCTGTTTGGCCAGACGCCTCACCTCATTGGCTGTCTCATGGGCCCGCCCAACGTCAGTGTGGGCCGAAAACCCAGCCACCAACATCTAAGAGCAATGGGCTGGGAATTAGAAATCCTATCCTTCAAAAAGATGCTGTGGTGTGCTTTAAAAAAACGAGGTTTATAAAAATACATTGAAATGATGATATGACACTTTATCTATGACACTTATAATGTTTTTGCATTTTAAACAACCTAAATCGTCATAGAAAGGTGGAACAGAAACCCTAACGTAATTAAGGCTAATAACACCATAACAGTGTTTTTAACCTTACATTTGTCACTACTGGTTTGGAAGGGTACTGCAGGTGGTACATGGGATTATATTCCTAAAATACACATTTATATTAATCAAAAGAATTATATAAATAAATGATAAATATTTAGCATAAATATAGTAGTATGGCTTGTTATTACAAACAAAGAGTCAACCTTTGTGCATTAAATCATATGTTTCCATGTCAATGTTTTCCATTGATGTGTGTTGTTTATTGTTGATTGCGAAATAAACACAGAGACAGGGTTACTGGCTTTATCTTTCCACTGGTTCCCACTGGCCATGTCATTTCTTGCAGTACTAACCGGCCACTGCATGTGTATATATATATATATATGAGGTGGTCTGTGAAAGGTCTTGATGACCAATAAGTGGCAAACCTAAAGTCAAAGCCTGGGAACCACGGCACCAGCACTCCCTCACAGTGTTCTGCTAAACCAACCTGCAGTGAGTCCAGCCTCTCCTGGAAGTTGTTCTGGTCCACCATCTGGATCTTGTGGAAGCTCTGCTCGTCCTCTAAGTGCTGGGCAGCCGCCTCTTCCATCTGGGTCAGGATCTTCTGAGGCCAGCCGATGGCGGCCCACCTGAACACATCCACAGTCAGAGCAAATCACCAATAACTTCACATGCACCTTTCCCAAAACAGGTCCCATCTCTACACATGACACAACAAGATTACAAAAAGCTCAGCATCATATCATCAGTTATAGGGCAGGAATTGGAAAGCATAGTGATTAGGGATTTCCGAGCTGGAGGGTACTGTGTTTGATCCCCCATGCCCGCCGTCTACACATAGACTAGACGAGCAAGATTCCCAAATCAAGCCTGCTCCCCAATTCACATATCTGAAGTCCCCGTAAATCACTTTGGATTTCAGCTGTCTGCTGAACATCTGAAGTGTATAAATAGTACATATAAGTGAAGGTACTATCAGTAGTATTATGCTTTGCCGTCAGTGGTCTTACTTTGCGTTGAAATCCTCCTTAGACAGACTGCAGAAGAACTCATCCACCAGGTCGTAGTCCGACAGGGCCTTCTCCAGAACCTCCTGTAAGGGGCAGATGGGTCCGTTCAGAAGTGATTGAGGGGAACAAGGGCCTAGAAGCTCTTATCTTCTTTCTTATCCATACCTGGTGACTCTTGAGCAGGTCAGGGATCTGCTGCATCCAGTCTCTTTGTTCAGTAAGTTCCTCGATGGTGATGGGCTTCTCATTCAGCTTCTTGCTGATGGCCTTGCACTGCTCGCAGGCCTGGACACATGCACAGTAGATCATGATGCAAGGAGAGGGGTGGTGATCAATAACTATGGGGGTTACCTAAAAGAACCTCTCAATGTGTAAATGAGTTATCAGTCCCCACATATACATTTACATTGAGGGCATTTAGCAGACGTTTTTATCCAAAGCGTACATTTATCTGAAGAAAGAGAAAGAACAATATATCGCCGTCTGTACAGTTAGGATGTTCATAGAACCAAGTGCCAAGCACTAACAATTGTTAGGTTAACCCATTCCCCGTATACAACAAAGCTAGGATGCTACACAATGCTAAGTACTGTTTTTAAGTGCAAGCTCGTACAACATACAATAAGTGTGTACATTAACTGCTTGTAGGTTATACGTATAACCTACAAAAAGCGTGTACATTAAATGCCAGGCCGTACAACATACCATACGTGCGGGTGTGGGGGGGTAAGGGGAGTGACTATGTAGAGTCTATCTTGGGCTCACCAGGTCGACCTGCTTGCGTAGCGTAGAGGTAAGATGGTCTATCATGCCGTTAGCCAGGGCCTTCCGCTTCTTAGAGAGAGCCTGGCGCACGCTGTCCACACTGACAGCAAACGGACCAATCACAATGAGGGAGGGCAAGGAGGACTCGAGCCTCTTCTTCTCCTTCAGGATCTCCAGCACCTCCTTCTTCACCTCCTGCGCTGTCTGCGCCGCCTGCTTCTGAGCCCTGGTGGACAAACAGAAGAGAACAAGTTCAGCTGTCTGCTGACAGCGGTTGTACTTCAAACTAGCTGGACAGCTCTCCGTTCACCAGTTGATAGACAGAGGGCTTTTCTCACGTGATAAACAACAATATCAATTAAACATATCAATTGGAAGATAAATAAAGGTGTAATAAGACAAGGGGCCAGGACTCAGATCCCTGATATCCCTGATATCCTTGACCAAATAGCTAAAACACTCTTTAGGATACGTATCTGAATCTGTTGCCTGGGGTAAAATAGTGCAAAATCACTATTGATTATAGTGTTTCAGCAGAATATATACTACACTAATAGTGCACGGTAAGTGTGCACGGAGGAGCATCTTCTGGAGGTGCCTACCTGAGGAGGGTTTCTAAGTCTGAGTTGTGCAGTTCCAGGTACTGCTCATATTCAGCAGCATAGGCCCTGAGGGGTCCACAGGCCTGTCTCAGGGCCGCGCTGACCTGGTCTCTCAGCTCACACACCGCCGGTTCCCACAAACCAACAGACTCCAGCAGCGGAACCCCACTGTAGAACATCTGCTGCATCACAAACTGCAGATCACAAGAAGATGTAACTACGATGCCAAACACTCCGATACCATCGGAGAGGAAATGAAAGGGCAGCCCATTGTGAACTAAGAAGGATACTGGATAGCTCTATCTCCCTCACCTTATCGAGCTGTGGCACATTGTGTGTGGCCATGATGCCTTTGTCAAACAGGTTGATGACGGAGCTTCCAAACACCTCCAGTGGGGTGCTGTAGTGGACTCCGGTTTGATCCAGAACCAGGTCCACCAGGAAGAGGGGATTCTTCTTGGGCCTGGAGACCCAGATACAGACAGACATAAATGCAGTGGAGAGGTCACGTGTGTGTGTGTGTGTGTGTGTGTGTGTGTGTGTGTGTGTGTGTGTGTGTGTGTGTGTGTGTGTGTGTGTGTGTGTGTGTGTGTGTGTGTGTGTGTGTGTGTGTGTGTGTGTGTGTGTGTGTGTGTGTGTGTGTGTGTGTGTGTGTGTGTGTGTGTGTGTGTGTGTGTGTGTGTGTGTGTGTGTGTGTGTGTGTGTGTGTGTGTGTGTGTGTGTGTGTGTGTGTGTGTGTGTGTGTGTGTGTGTGTGTGTGTGTGTGTGTGTGTGTGTGTGTGTGTGTTTAAGGTTTGCAGTCAGTTCCTTGCATACGTATGTAATAACGTATGTACAGATGCACTGGTGTATTCCATTTCCCTTCTTCTATGTTTCCCATTTAAAATGGGAAAGCAAACATTCTTGACAGTTGTTGAGTTCATCCAGACTCTGCATAGCTTCCCCTTTCCACCCCGCCTACGCACTTAATGCATGTTGTACGTCCTGCCACTTAATGTACGCACTTATTGTATGACGTACTTAGTTTTAGTACTTTGTTTTGTAACATCTTCCCCTAGCTCTGCGTTGTACACGGGGAATGGGTTAACCTAGCGATTGTGCTCGGTACTTGGGTCTATGAACATCCTTGTACCGACAGCGATTTATTGTTGTTTCACCTTCTTCTGACAAATGTACTTATAGTCGCTTTGGATAAAAGCGTCTGCTAAATGCCCTACAAGTAAATGTCCATGGCTAAACTCCCCATGGCTGTTTGCCTTTACCTGTAGGGGCTGGTGATGAGGTCGCTGCCCCAGACCAGTTCTGGAGGAGCAGCATGGACACAGTGGCAGCTGTCCAGCACCAGCTGGGCCAGGCCCTGCAGTGAGCCCTCCACCAGGAGACGCAGAGAGTCCTGCAGCCGGTAGCGCACCAGGGACAGCAGGCGACACAGTTTGGACATCCTGTACACCTCCCAGCACGACTCCTCCAGGTTGTACCAGCCGGGGCCCATCGAGCACAGCTTGGAGCTGATGTTTTCACACAGCGTGGACACCCAGGTCTCCCGGAGGAACAGAGAGACCTGGGGAGAGGGGGGGAGGGAGGAGATGGGAGGAGGAGGAGGGGCGGCTTGGTTCTTGATAGTTTGGGATAGTTTGAGGTGTTTGCATGTTTCTCTTTTGCATGTCTCTGTTATCCCCGTTATGGGCTTAACATGTCTTAACATGTCATATATGACCAAGCAAAAAACATTCTCTGAAACATGTCTTTGAAATGTTCTCTGCCCCTACATCACAATATATATATATTTTTTTTATTGTTGGTTTCTTCTATTTGATACAATCAAAAAGCGTTCACGATGACTTTGATGGCAATACCTGTGAATGCAGCTGAGACTGGATGAGCTCGAAGGCTTCCAGACGCACCGGCCTGCTGAACGTGATGTGGTAGAGACTCATGGTGCCCGGTCGGTTGCACTGAGCGCACACTTCGGACAGAGCGCTGATCACCTCAGGTTTGGTCAGCAGACAGCTGACGACAAACACAGCTCGGTTCTTCTTGAAGGGATAATCAGGAAGAGGCCAACAGCCTGTGGACACATCTTCGTGTCAGTCATGGACGCGCAGTCCGTTTCACTGCCACAGTCATGAGACAAATACACACATACGCTCTCCAATGCACGCACACAAACAAACTCATGGACAAAGACAAACACACACACACACACACACACACACACACACACACACACACACACACACACACACACACACACACACACACACACACACACACACACACACACACACACATACACACACATCACACATACACACACACACACACACCAAAATGCACACATTGTCTCCCGTGCGTTCACACACACGCACACACACATACTGTAAGACTTTGATGTATATTGACAGCGAAATTCTAACAGTAATCTACTATGTTTAGGATTATGGAATGCTGTGAAAAACAGTGCATTGTGGGAGTCTCAATGAACGTTCAAGCATCTGATCGCTCAATGTGTTCATTTACAACCATAGACTGTGAATAGCAAAGAATCTTGGGAAAATAACAGTTCCCCTTGGTGAGGTTGGGGGACATAGGGCACAGGGCAATGGGATAACCCCTGTGTTGGTGGTTTGTTCTGGCTGATGAAGCAGAAGGCTGATCTCATAGTCGACCAGGGTTTTATTGCTAGAGGCTAGGTGCTTCCTACATCTCTGGTTTAGTTCCAGTAGAAGCTAAATGCTAATGTGCTTGAAAACGATCTTTGAACATCATGCTATCTACACAAACTATGAAAGCTAAGACCTAAGGAGTCCAACGGTACCAGCCTTATCATTTTGCTGTCAGTAGATTACTGTCATATTATTATGTGCTTTACAAATAAATGTACATTAACATATTACAGCTGCATGCTTATGTTGAGATTACAGCAATCTGCTGTATTTAGTTGTAAATAAACAGTACCTTTCTGGGGAAACGGCTGCCAGTACAAGTGCAACCACACACACACACACACACACACACACACACACACAAATACATATATGGACACCTTTGCGCGGTACTGGCCAGGGTTTGGTCTGCGGCAGCGTGATGTTTGGAAACTCTTCTGGGTGACTCCTCACCACCTTGTCAAAGGTGATGCGGTTCATGGTGTGATCATATTCCTGCTTCATCTCCGCCTCCAGCCTCTTCACACACTCCTGCAGCCTGACACAGCATGGCATCAAATTGGCACTATATATCTTGTATTTTAGATATTTTGCTATTATAAAGTGATAAAGGAGTAAATAATGCTAAATAATTAAAGTAGATGATTGATAAAAGAGCTTCCTATGCTATATCTACTTGTGTTCTTTCTCTTCCCCCTCTGTCTCCTATCCCCACCGTGACCCAGACCCTGGGAGACAACACGATGCCGTCGTGAGCCATGCTTACGTCCTCCCTCTGAGTCCAGGCGCGGAGAGGGCGGCGGCCGAGATGTGCTGCAGAGTGGCCGCGTCCAAGGAGGGCGTGCCACCCGTCCCACTCCACACGGGCATGCAGTCCACAGAGTGGCCGTACAGAATCATGGCCTCCGCCTTCTCCCTCGCACGCTGGGCCCACTGCACACGCTCGGCAAACACTCGGGGGTCCTCCGCGCTGAACAACAGCTGGATCCGGGGTACCCAGAACCCAGCCCCTGGCAGAACATCGCCACCTGGACCGAGGAGAAGATGGAGGAGTCAAACCCACGTGAATAGGGACTAGTGTTGGATAGTCTGGGGATAAAGGTGTTCGACGCCCAGGGGGAAAGGTTCTGGGCTTCCACGCAGAAGCCAGAGGAGCAGAGGGCCTACCCATACCTGCTCCTTAATGACTCTTCGAGCTTCACAGAAAGGCATTGTCCGACTACCCCTTACCCTAACTCCCCCTAGAGGGCAGGGTAATAACTCCACAGAACCAAGTGGGAAGAGGAGGGCACCTTGTGGACAGGCAGAATCCACCTTAAAGGGACTGCCACTGCATTCAAATTGGGTTAAATTACCATGTCCAAAATAAGCTATGAATAATGGTTGATTAAAAAAACGGAGTTAAAAGAGATGAAAGGAAAATGTCCCCAAATGACGTGATGCTCAGCAGAGTACTTGCCCTTACCGGCCCCTCCGTTCAGAACGGGGGTGTTCTGTTGCTCCCGTAATCGGCCATGTTGATCTGCCTTCTGCACCAGGTACCGGCCTTTCTCCTGGCTGTAGGCCAGAACCCCCACCGTCTGCCAGCTGTGGGGACCACGGGGGCTGTCAGGCTCTTCTGCAAGGAACCAAAAAACGATCAACAAATATCCAAAAAAATGAACTACGTGAAAAAATCATAGACGTCTAGTCATTCCCGGCCCCTTTGGTTGGTAGGTGAACTGCTCCAGCGATCTCCGTGGGGGAAGATGATAACAATAATAAACAAATGTTAGGAAAGAACTGACATTTCCATCCAATATCTGCACAACAAAATGTTATTATATTGGCTGTTTAGGGCAGTTTGTGCCTCGAGAAACGCTCCACTGAAGGTACCTGGTGGAGGCTGGTCGTCGGTGGACAGCAGCGCCCGCGCAGGGACAGGCTTACGCTCAGGAGAGGCCTCTGCACAGCCCAGAGCCAGCCAGTCAGCAGGCGTACGGCAGTCAAACTCCTCGTTGTCAAACACCTGAGGGGGGAGGGACCGGTGGCAGCTTAGTCTCTGATACCAGCCAGACCCTGACACTGTATAGATGGACCTAAAACAAGGTGTTGTCACACGCATGGCCTACCTCCAAAGGTAGATAGTTAGACGCAGGAGGGCCGGGTTGATTTGGGTTCTGCGCATGGTCCTCACTACCACTGCGTTGATGTACAGGCATGAGGTGCATTGCGTCTATGCCTTTTTCTGACAGGAGCTTTTCTATGTCGAGTTTCATGTACTCCTTTCTCCGTCTAAGTTCAAACAAAACAAGAAGCAACGGGACACATGACCAGCAAACAATGTGACGTGGATTCCACCAGCGCCTTTCTGTTGCTCTGAACACACGGCATACCTCTCGATCTCTATCTTGCGGGGGGTCTTGCCAGGTGTGGACTGAAAGGGCAGCTGGACTTTGGCTGCATACGCCCCGGCATAGAAGTCAGTGTTGGGCGGTAGCTCTGTGGTTGGTCCAGGAGGATTGTTTTCCATCCGCTCATACACATCAGCCGCCACGTGGAAGGTCTTCACTGAAAGATAGGAAGTACTAAACAATAAAATACCATTTTAAAACGACTTGTCACCTACTCTGCGAGTGGCAGCTGACCTGTTGGGGTGTTGTTGGTCTTGTACCCGGGCGGACAGAGAGAGCTCCGTTGGGTTTCTGGTCTGTCGCTTGAAAACTAAACAGAAGTAGAAATTAATGAATGAGTGTGTGTGTGTGTGTGTGTGTGTGTGTGTGTGTGTGTGTGTGTGTGTGTGTGTGTGTGTGTGTGTGTGTGTGTGTGTGTGTGGTGTGTGTGTGTGGGTGTGGGGGTGGGGGTGTGGGGGGGGGGGGGGGGGGGGGGGGGGGGGGGAAGTATGTGTGAAATGTGTGTTTGAATTTGTGTTGATGCATGATGCTGTGTATGATGTGTTTCAATTGTACCTTGTTTGTAGACGCTCTCTTAGTGATCAAATCTGAGTATAGACCGGTTGGTTCATTCACTGGGGGTTTCCTGATAGGTGGTAGTTTTGTCCCATGTCGAAAAACCTCTGGGGGTCTGGGAGTCTCTGGGGGTCTCGGGGTCTCTGGGGGTCTGGGGGTCTCTGGGGGTCTGGGGGTCTCTGGGGGTCTGGGGGTCTCTGGGGGTCTGGGGGTCTCTGGGGGTCTGGGGGTCTCTGGGGGTCTGGGAGTCTCTGGGGGTCTGGGGGGTGGTCTCGGTACCAGGATCCCAAAATGAGGCAGGTGGTTGCCTTCCATACTGTCAACGTGGAAAACGTCCACAAGTTAGTTTACAAAGAAAATGAAAAGTCTGCTTTCTTTTAAATAATGTAGGCTACCTATAAATGATCCAACAATAACAGTGGACGCGGTGTCGCTATTCCAGCTGCTTGTCTAAAAGCGCTGACGCGTCAGTTTAACTTCACCGTTCAACGACAATTGGCTTCTTGATCATATTTAAGGTTCACGATCCCGGCTTTAACACTCCACACATAGCCGTATTCTGTTGTATTTTAAATCGAACAGAAAGACCACAGTCTGTTTAAAAATAGCAAACAAACGCAATATCTATACGTGATAGCTACCTGAAGAGGTGGTATCAAACTTTACTTCTGTGTAGAAATCTCGGTTTCCAAATCACAAGTTGGACGCGCTGAGACGGCAACGGTTGTTAGGGAGGTTCCTTCCTGCATCGGCCGCCAGAGGGCGCCAGACAGCTGGTTTACAACAGCCACCAGAGGGCGCCAGACAACGGGATTAAACCAACCGCCAGGGGGCAACAGTCTGCGGGAATACACCGACCGCCAGAGAGCGCCATGCAGCGTGTTCCTACACCGGTCGACAGAGGGCGGGTTTACGCATGGAGACAGACCTCTGCTGAAAGATGTTATCAATCATGTACAGTTGAAGTATCACGTTATAAAGTCAGCTCAAACACTAAGTCTTCCGAACATAGGCCCACAAACGAATTATTGCACAAAATAACTTATCTGTGTTTTTGAGGTTAAATTTTCAGTTTTGTTGTACATAATTAGTCCCCTTTAATTTCTATAGTTTCATTCTGTCAACTGTATGATAAGGTTTTTGTTTCTCTCACATAAATACAAAAGCAATATATCCTCAACCATTAGGTTCATGAACTCTGGTACCCACAAAAGACTGCTGCATCCATAAATGAGAGCTGCATTAAGTTATGTTTCTCATGTTAATATATTTTTATACACCACTTTAAACATTTAACAAAATTTTGATTAAAGTTCACACATAGATGGGAAAGATTTAACATATTTAATGAGTAAATAAAGAGTCGATATTAATACACAGTTACCAGACTAATAACAATAATTGACATTTCTCTCTCCACGGATTAGCCTCTCGCTTCCACAGCTGTTCTGACCAAGAATATTGATGCTAATGGGAGTAATTGTTCTGACTAAAACACACACAAACACACGCACACACACACACACACACACACACACACACACACACACACACACACACACACACACACACACACACACACACACACACACACACACACACACACACACACACACACACACACACACACACACACACACACACACACACACACACACACACACACACACACACACACACACACACACACACACACACACACACACACACACACACACACACACACACACACCACCATCAAACTTCTCTTCCCATCAACCCCCGGTTGATGCCCATCTCCAAGTGTCTGAAGGGGGAAGACGACCCCCCTTACCCCTGCTATCCACACACTGTTAGGTCAAAAGGGCCCCACGTTTGGGCCCTTTTCCCATGGTGGATGACACAGCCTCATGTCATTAAAGCTCCAACTCAGGTCCCCGGTGTGCTTCATTGCGAAAGCAGGAATGTAAAATGAGGAATGCAGAGAATCCCTCTGCATTCTGCATTTTATGCGAAAATCCAGAAGGACATATCCGGAGGCCTTCTGGTAATGGTTGACCGGTTGCTATAGGTGAGCGGCTCTAGGCTCTAGGTTCATTCTGTGATTCTGTTATAACCCGACCAAACCTTCAGTCCGTATTTCCCCGCAGAGTGAGCACAGAGCTGAGATGGAAAGCCAAGACATCAGCCAGCAATTGTAGTGCTCCAAAGCCAACAGGGGACTTCCCATGGGGACAAAAGCCAAACCACATCTAATGACGACATTATCATATCCCCGTCTCTGCCTTCCAATGCCAAACAACTCGCGGACCGCAGAGTTGTAATAATCATTATCAGGTGCCTAATTGTCATGTGAGAAGATGTGGGCAAGATGGTATCCAAGACAAATCACGAAAAGCTTACCTAGCCACCCTGTCGTCAGGGCATAGCCGACGACCAGGCATTGGTGAGCAGTTTCTGCGGCCGTTGGCCCAGGCTGGGAAACGTCCACAATGGGACCTGATCACACAGATGTGGGCGAGCAGCAGTGCTGTGCTGGGTTGAGCCAATTAAATCCTAATATGCTTGTAATTAACTTTGATCCACCCCATCACCCCGCTGCCTTATGACTCGGTCGGCAGCGGCTATATCCTCAAGTTAAACCGGCTGGCCAAATACCAACCATCAAACAACTCCATCGTTACTTCTGTGCACGCCCACCCAGTCCACTTAGCCACCCATTGATTCCTTCTCCCAAACGGTGTGTTTGATTCATTCTCCTTCTCTGCCTTCTGGTCCCCTTCCTTTTGACTGTGTTGGGCTGGTGTGGGGTTCACGTCTGAGTGAATTTAACTCCTATTTTACAGTAATGTTAGCAGCATGTGTTTCTAAGTTTAGCTCCTATACTGAGGTCCAGATGTTGGTTTCGCAGGATCAAACGCCGGCTTCTCTCTTCTTATTGGGACGCTGATGGGCAAAGCAGGGGGATGGAGTGGTCACACATTATTGACCCACACAATGTCAGGTCTTTTACAAAGCCACATGCAAACTGCATCTTTAGTGCACCTTGTCTTACATGTGATGTTCCATTACGTTGCCGGGAATGCTTTCACATGGCTAACATTTTTCACGCTCACAAGTGTTTGACAGACGGGTGTGTTGCCAGTTTGTGTAAAAACCTTTTTCACACATGTATACTTCTTTTTCTAGTAGATAGAAGTATTCACAAAATAAACAGCAAATCTTCATCATCATTCAAATAACATAACACTTCAAGATTCAAGATTCAACTTTTGTCAGATACTCATACAGGATGCGCAGTGAAGTGTTTGTGTCACATACTCCATATTTCTGTGCTTGAAAAAGAAATAAAAGAATAGAATACAAATAAAATAAAATACAACAGACGTTTTAACAGAAATTAAGAATATTATCAATATATATAAAACTAAAGAGGGAGATGTACAAATTGTGTTGTGCAATATGGCCAGGGTTAAAGTGAAAGGTCTCTGATTGACTGGTGAAAAACACTTTTCCTCAGTCTCGCTGTGCGTATTTTGTGACAGCGCAGGCGACTGCCTGACCTGAGAGTCACAAGAAGTTACCGGGGTGATGGGGATCCTTCTGGCTCTGCTGGTACAGCGTCTGGTGTATAAGATGAATTATTAGAAGGAATACATACTCCTACATTTGGTAGCCAAAGGCAAATTACCCCCACCAGGTTCTTTTGAGGGTGTATACAGCACCTAGACCAGGCATGTGTGAGTCACACTTTATATAGTTTGGGGCTTTGGGCTGTTGGTGGTGGCCTGGATGGATATCAAGGTGTCCATTTGGGAAGGGTTGAATAACAGTTAGACCTGCGGCATGCTAGTTAAGCAAAGGCTTAATGATCGGGGAAGAACCCTAAAGCAGAAAAGCGTCCAGGCATGAGGCTAGTAGGAACATCTGCCTCTTGTTTTCCCCTCCCATTCTGCCCAGATCTCCCAGTGACCTTTATGGGGGGGAACCAAAGTCACTTCAGAACTCAAACATCAGAAACCACAAGGGTTGTAAAATATTTCACATATGAGGTGCTGGTAGCTCTAAATTCTGCATGCAACATGTATGAACATGTGTATGTGGGAGACGGGGTAAGCACGACATTTCGTGGAATTTTGCGTGTTCTTTTGTACGCACGTTTCCATGTATTTATTTATCGCCCTCGACTGTCCCGACTGTGAGGGATCTTGTTCAACTGCTCTTTTATCACCAAGTGAGCCCCGTTCAAAGGGCGTCTCCATTTCATTGGTCCAGATATGAATTATGAGGAAGAATCATCAAAGAGGTCTGCCTGTTATTAAATAATTGGTTTGAGAAAAATACCAATGGCCTTGTTGTCTTTTAGGCTGTTTATTTGGTTGGGCAAAGGAAAGCTGTGTAAATCTGTAAACAGGTGGTTGCATTTGATTGTAAGGAATGTACAAGTAGTATAATAGATACGTGCGGGTGTGTCTGTCCGTAGCTATAATCACAAGTAAAATCAGAAACATGTGGTCAGCTGCATCTTGATAATGGCGCAGACATCATGCATTCATTATGCTATACCAGACCAGTAAGAGTTTATATTTTGGCAATTTTTCTGTATTTGCAGTGACAATTTGAAACAGCTTCAGCTATAAATATGGCACCACTACCCCACCAGATTATCTTCAAATTAAACCCTTGCTGAACATTACAGTCAACAGCCAACTTGACCAAATGCCCTTTAAAACTAGTTTATAAAAAGGAAGGGGATAGAAAAGAACATCAAACAGCAAAAAAGATGTATACCTCGAACTAGACCTATGGAGTAGAATATTAGAACTGCCAACTTGACCTTTGTTGGTAACAAAGCCTCCCAGTTGTGTCTCCCAGTCTGCGTTGTGTCTCCCAGTCTGCGATCGCGTCTGTCTACGTGTGTCTATGGACACACATGGATGGCCGGTCAGGTCATGTGAGGGGGGCAACTTAATGAACTTTGTTCCTGTAAGAACATTGGAGCTGACGCAGTGACACAACTATATCAGTAAGGAGACGGGTGGAGGGGGGGGGGGAGGGAGAAGCCATAAGGTACCCCATGTTCCTCGAAAGTCACGCATGTTTGAGCAGCGCCGTGAACAAACACCACGGGGGGAGAGGGAGGAAGGAAGAGGGAGTCCCAGGAGGGAGCAGCTACAGCCAGACTCCCTAACCCCGCCGCGGCTAAGCCCCGCTAAATGAGAGAAAGAGGAGCAATTAGAGGGAGGGTCACGGGTCTGGGAGGAGATCCCTCTGACCTCGTCTGCTTGGTATTTGACCCCTCGCGGCTGGGGGCCGCGATGAGTACATATTAACATCACTGAGAGCATGTACGCACACACACAGGGGCCACGATGAGTACATATTAACATCTGAGAGCATGTACACACACACAGGGGAGAAGATCAGTACATATCAACATCTCTGAGAGCATGTATGCACAGAGAGGGAGACGATCAGGACATAAAGTGTCTCATCAGGTGTCCTTACTTAACTCGATGAACATATCATACTGATATAAATATACTGTGTGTGTATTGTGTTCAGTGTGTCATGGGGTACCCTTCCTTAACTCGCTAAACTTAATATACTGATATAACTATCCTGTATGTGTGTTGTGTTTAGGGTGTCGTGAGGTATCCTTACTTAACTCGCTGACTACTTGGCCATACAACATCATTACATCAACCAGATGATTTTTATCGTCACGCTTTCAAACAAGATATTGGTTTGTAAGTTGTGACAGAATGATGCACTTTAAGTTGTAGAAAGTTGTTACAGAATGACTTTAAGTGTACTTTATAAAGAATGGGTTTCTGAATCATACAGTTTCTCTCTGTTCTGTTTTTTCTGATCCCCAGACAGCTGGGATCTCTTGCGGGAGCGAAAGCTGGTGAAGTGTAACACAAAGACTAGACTCTTTCTTTGTCCCTCTCTTTAGTAGAATGCCTTGTTGTCCTTGCAGCGTTCAAGATGTTCTTAACATCTTGCATCGAGACGCTAGCTCATTCTTTGCCATTTTCACTTTTGATTCTGAAAAGAAAGATAGCTGTTCTGCAAAAAAACATTTGCATCACATTAGATCACACAAGATGTATGTAACATTTCAATTTAGTAGTCCATTCCAATTTTGGAGCTACTTGTGTTCACTTTGTGCCGTAAAACCTGAGAGGCTTGGTGTTTATGTCCTGGCCTTGCCGGAGGGGCGGGAGGTCACTGCCAGCTCCTTGGAGATGTTGACATCATTAGTGGGAAGACAATTAAATAGAAAGTGTTTCATATGCCATCACTATAAGGAACATGTGTGTTATTTCTTTGTAGTGCTGTCATCTGTTGAGACGTGCGATGAGACAGGAGATTCTGAACGTGACTGAATGGCAGTAAAGCTCTCGGTGTCATTGGGAGTCAGGAACATGAAAGTATTTCTTCTTTCATGCCAGCTATGCCTGATGTTTCTGCTAATTGAATTTCAAAGAGACGTGCAAGACGGAATTACTGCTGCAGAAAAACAGGAGTAGATAAACTAATTTTCCTTGCGCTTATTATGAGGCCCTGGTTACGGCGGGACCTGGTCTGACTGGTGTGCACTGCGCGGCTGGTTCACATTAACCACGTTCAGTGTCTTAACCCAACAAAGGGCTTCTGCTTACTGACTGCTCACACTCTTCTACTTACTGACTGCTCACGCTCTTCAACTTACTAACTGCTCGAACTCTCCTACTTACTGACTGCTCATGCTCTTCTACTTATCAATCAATCAATCAATCAATTAATTTATTATTTTAAGTGCACCATCCAAATGGTCTCAGAACACTTCCAGATAAAAAAAACAACAACAATGCATTGATAAAAACATTGATGAAAACAAAAAGTCTTAAAACAAATAATGACTTGAGACAACAACAATAATGACTTAGGACAACAACAACAGATTACACTCCATAGTGTTTTGAGAACAAAAATTACTTCAACCTAGATTTAAAAGCATCCACAGACCCTGCTACCCTAATATGTTGGGGAAGGTTAGTTCCATGACTGCTCATGCTCTTCTACTGAGTGACTGCTCAAGCTCTCCTACTGACTGCTCAAGCTCTTCTTCTTACGGACTGCTCACGCTCTTCTAATGACTGACTGCTCACGCTCTCCTACTGACTGACTGCTCAGGCTCTCCTACTAAACTGACTGCTCGTGCCCGTCGCCTTACTGAGTGCTCACGCTCTTCAGCGGAATCCATTTTGGATGACTCGGTTTACCGCAAGTGGAGGACAAGAGCAGCCCGTTTTCTCACAGGGAGGTTCAGACTAGTGGATGCGCACGGCGTCCCGGTGTCCACTGCCTCGTGCGTAAAGACCCGGAGGTCAACGCCGTCCCTCCTTTGTCCTTTTTTTTTTTCTTATTTAACAAACAGTGAACGGTTCAAACAGCTGGAATTTGGACAATGACAACATTTTCTAAAGCGCAGAATCCATCACAACCTCTCCCGGCGGCTGACCACCTGGTGTCAGGTTCTCGGCCACAAGACCAGTCGCAACAAGGACAAAGCCTGCATATACATGGATGCTCTACTATTTGGATGTTGATAATTATACAATTATTTGTGGACTGATGCATGTGCGCGTCTTGAGGATATCGCGCAATTGCCCGTTAAAAGAAATGCATTGGTCGTGACGGAGATAAAGGCACATGATGTCAACACTCCTTTCCTATGGCAAGTGTAGACAATAAAGGAAACAGAGCCGAGTGCGTTCACTGCATGGAGGTTTGGAGCCGACTCCAGATGCAAGCAGTTCTGGTTTGGCTGTCTGTTGCGCTGATGCGCACCGGGGCAGGTAATGTGGATTCGGTTACTATATTGGTTTAATATTGATCAAATCGTATTGAAATGGTGGGATATTTATTTAACTATCAATGTTTTCTTTTTTTCTAGTGAATGTTTAAACTTCTAGCCTTTATCTTACCTTGTCACGGTTAATAGGTCAATCGTGTTGTTAATCTGATAGCTTTATGGAGACCATTCTGTGAGTTTTAAATAGATGCAACAAGAGAGCTCTCCCGTGGGGAAAAGGTAGGACTCATAATCTAAAGGAAGCAGACAGTTGAATATCTGTTTTATTAAACACGTATTGTATGTATCTTCTGTAAAGCTTTTTCCCCTTGGCGGTTATACCAGACTTCGTACCATATAACAGTAGCAAGGCTCTAGGTTATTTGATGTGGCACAAGCACAACTGATGCGCACACCCAAGAGACGGGTCCCTACCATCTCTACCTAGAATACGCCCTGAGCTTTTGAAGGATTCTCCTTAAAAACCTTTGTTCCTCCTCAGTCTCCTCTAGAATGTAATCCTTCCTTCCCTCTGCCTACCCAGCGTCCAGGTGTGCGGGTCATGCCTGCAGTCCGCCCCTCGGGAACCTGGCCAGCGGCCGGACTCTGACCACCCTCACAGGCTGCTATGGAGACGCCCGCCCCCTGCAGCGGCCATACCCCTCCCGCCACCAAGGGGCCCTCGAGAGCCCAGGCCCCTGCCCCGAAGACCCCCATCCCCCCGCGCACATGACCGACGACCCCTTCTCCCACCCGGGTACCTGGTGGGCATCGGGCGCAGCCCGTCCCCACACTGAGCGGGATGAGATCCGCTTGGATCTAGAGGCCCGCTTCTGTCTGTCCCATGTGGTCCTACGGTTCCACTCGCCGCGGCCTAGGGCCATGGCTGTGGAGCGCTCGGGGGACTTTGGACGAACCTGGGAGACCCTCAAGCTGTTTGCCCACAACTGCAGCCTGGAGTTTGGTCTCCTGGACGACGTCACAGAGTCCGGTGCCCCTTGTACTTCCCGCTACAGCAAAGCTGCACCCTGCACTGGTGGGGAGGTGAGTGGACGCATCATGAGCCATTGAGGATTTTAAGAGCCATGGTTGACTGTTTGCTAATTTAGCAGTTGCCTTAATCCAAAGGGAACCCAAATCCAGGTACAGGTCATTAAGGCGCAGGTAGGGCCCTCTTGCGCAAGGATTCTCAGAGGAAGTCTGTGGAAAAGAGGGATTGAGATGTGCCTCGGTGTCTCTGTGCCCAGGTGATAGTGCGGACCTTGAGCTCCAGCAGCATCAGGGTGACCGACCCCTACAGCCCAGAGACCCTCGCCCGGCTCAGCGTCACCAACCTCCGCGTCAGACTCCTCAAGGCTCAGAGCTGCCCTGCCCCTCTTGACCCCCCAGAGGAGGCGGGGAGGCCATCCAACTCAACCCAAGTTCCCACGGCGACGCAGGATCCCGTCTTGGCACCCTACTACTCCATCTACACCCTGCTGGCCAGAGGAACCTGCCTGTGCCACGGCCATGGGGAGCACTGTGTGTCCCGCAACGCCAGCCAGGCCCTGCCGCAGGACAGCAACTGGGTGAGAAACCAAGGAGCTAGTTGTTGTGATGGACTAGAGGAGAAATACTCACAATGTGTGTGTTGTGCTTCTGGTTGTGATTGTGTGAGTGTGTCTGTATGCGTGTGTATGTGTGTATGTGTGTTTATGTGTGTGTGTGTGTGTGTGTGTGTGTGTGTGTGTGTGTGTGTGTGTGTGTGTGTGTGTGTGTGTGTGTGTGTGTGTGTGTGTGTGTGTGTGTGTGTGTGTGTGTGTGTGTGTGTGTGTGTGTGTGTGTGTGTGTGTGTGTGTGTGTGTAGTGGTGTGTGTGTGTGTGTGTGTGTGTGTGTGTGTGTGTGTGTGTGTGTGTGTGTGTGTGTGTGTGTGTGTGTGTGAGAAAGAGTATGCTTGTGTGTCTGTACGTAAGTATGCATGTGTAAATGTGTCTGTGAGTCGTCTGTGTGTGTGTGTATGAGACTAAGTATGCATGTGTGGGTATGTATGTGTGTGTGTGTGTGTGTGTGTGTGTGTGTGTGTGTGTGTGTGTGTGTGTGTGTGTGTGTGTGTGTGTGTGTGTGTGTGTGTGTGTGTGTGTGTGTGCGTGTGCGTGTGTGCGTGCGTGCGTGCATGCGTGCATGTGTGTGTGTGCGTCGTGTGTATGCCTGCGTGTGTGTGTGTCGTTATGTTATTGCATTGGCACAAGAACGCTTACAGGATTGTCAACACAGGTGTGCAGATGTTTTGCAGCTGTGGAACGTACGGGAGATGTGTAATAACCCTACAATAGCTCGCTGACCTACCGCATGTTTCCAGCGGCCCCGGCTGCCAGGTGATTTACAACCCTTCCCGCCTGTTCCCTCTGTGATTGAAACTAAGCGAGAGGATCTCAGTGACCAGCGGCTGTGTCCCCTCAGGTGGCCGGGAGGTGTGTGTGCAGTCACCACACCACGGGGGAACACTGTGAGAGATGCTCCCCGCTCTACAACGAACGTCCTTGGAGACCGGCCAATGGCAGCAGCGGAGAGCCCAACGGCTGTCAGAGTGAGTGATTTGAAGACAAACAACAGCTGTCTCTCAAAGCGGCAGTTGGTTGACTTGTAGGTCCTGGCTTTTTAACCATTCAGTACTTTAATCTTATTTAGAAGATTATTTTATTTAAAAACATGTACAGTGAATTTCAGATCCATATAATCAAGGAACAGGTGGGTTTAAGCCTTGCAAGGAGGGCTGTAGGTAGACATTGTGGGTAAAACGCTGAACCTTTTGGCTAGCAGTTACATCCTTCTACATCCTTCTGCCTCTCTATTATACGCAAGCTGAGAGGCCCGCAATGCTTAAAGTGGGTAATGGTTGTTTGACGACTTTACTCATGTAGTACCGAGGTCACAGTACCCACGTGTGAAAGAGAGGCCATAATAAATAACATTGCTCGTGTCTTCCGTTGTTTCCTCTTCCCCTCAGAGTGTGAGTGCCACGGCCATGCGGACAGCTGCCATTTCTCCCAGCGGGCGTGGCTGTCCTCTGAAGGCACCAGTGGGGGCGTGTGCGACGACTGCCGTCACAACACCGCTGGGGCGCCGGTGTCAGCGCTGTCGTCACGGTTACCACCGCCAACCCTCCCTGCCGCTGAACTCCCCCCACGTCTGCATACGTATGAGACCGCAGTCGGGGGTGACGGGCGTCGTCGCTTTAGTCGGTCAGGGAGAAGAGTTGTCGATTTGACTGATTTGACCAGACTTTTGTATGTTGTGTTGTCAAGCTATTAAGCATCAAGCTATTAAACTATAAGTTATTGTGATAGAGGACATACCGTACTGCTCGGGGAATCAGTTACTCAGTGGCTCCCTCTGCAGGGGATTATGTGCAACTGCACATGCTGGAAGCAGCAGGAGGGCTATAGATGAGTCCAGCTGTCTTCCTTCCTTCTTCCCCCAGGGTGTCGGTGTGATCCTCTTGGCTCTCTGTCGCTGCAGCACAGAGAGGAGGGGGCCTGGTGCAACCCTAGAAGTGGTCAGTGTACCTGCAAAGCCGGGGTGGGAGGTACGAGATGCAGCCAGTGCATGCCCGGACACTGGGGCCTTGGAGCAGAGGGCTGTCAGCCCTGCGTCTGCCCGCAGGCCTGCGACCCCCACACCGGCCAGTGCCTAGACAGGTGGAGAAAAAGGCATTTACTGATCTGCTATTAATGTTACTCTGTTCACAGAAGTCAACAGTACTGTTCATTAAATATAGTTTTGTGTAAAAAAAAAAAAAAAGAGAGAGCAATCTGCTTATGACACACATTCTTATACAGAATTAATTATATAAACGTATACAAAATAACCGTTGATCAAATGTGTCTTTTATATTATAGGAGCTACGCAGACAATCAGATTGTCAACGTACCCATTGGGGGGAGAATCCCTGATGTGGAGCCCGTGTTCACCCATGAAGGGGAGGTGGTGTGGCCCAAGGACCTGACCGTCTCCGCCCTGCGCTCCACAGGTAACCCTGATGCTCCGCCCGTGACTGGTAGAGCAGGTGTAACGCCGCTATGATTCGTTGCTCTGATGTTCTGATGATCCTTCACAGGAAAGTGTGCCTGTAAGGAGAGGAAGCTGAGGAGTCTGTCTGATCTCTGTAAAGCCAAACACGACTATGGTAGGGAGCATGGCTATGAACCAGGGGCGTTATTGATTAACCGTTAATCAATTCATCGCTGTTGAGTGTTCAGCTGACTCAAAATGTCTCAGCCGACGATGTATGTTTTATGTAAAATTTCTTAAAAGGTGGGTTTGCTTTGCTTTTCCTTGTTATTCCTGAAATGGCAGTAATTGTGGCCCTTTTCGACGTTTCTTATGTTTACTACTCGAGGACCGGCAAAGGACTGAAGGAGTGCAGCCATTTTGGGCGAGAGGCTTATTGTTTGTTATTCTGTTGGTTGAAATTGTTTGTGCTTCAAAAATGTATGAATCCCATTACTAATATGGCACTAGAATTGTTTAAATAAAACTTAAACTGAGAAAAGGAAAGTGTCTTCTATTTCATTAATTATTAATGATTAATCGACAACTTCAGTGAGCGTTAATGTTTTCAACTTTTGGTCCAGGAAAAATGAATGCGATTTGCAACTCTAAACATAACGGGAGTTGGGAAATAACTTGTCAGTCACTCCCCATGTATTGTGTTGTCTGTGCACTGTGTGTGTCTCACTGCAGTGATCAGGATCAGTGTGCTGTCTGCCCATGACAAGGGCAGCCATGCAGAGGTGCAGGTCAAGGTTCGCAAGGTCCTGCGTTCTGGACAGGTGCCCCTGTCTCTGGGGACCCTCAGTGTTTACCCTCTCACCTGGACCAGTCGCGGCTGCACCTGTCCCATCCTCAACCCAGGTGAGTACGCTATGCTGATGAAATGATCACGTGCTCTACCATGTCACGGCAATATGTGTGTGGAGACTGCTGTCCAATGGACACGTTGGCAGTGATGACAGTCTTTAACGTACAACGTTATGGTATATTGCGCTCTATTGGGTTTTTAAAGCAAAGCATAAGTCCTTTGGGTGTAGACATATTCTAGCTTTGTTCTATGTTATTTGACATATAACCAACTACTTGTTTGTATATATCACAAAAGTACCGTTGACAGATGCCTTCATCCTTTCTCCAGGTATGGATTATCTTCTGGCTGGCCCAGAGGATCCCAAGACTGGCCGATTACTAGTCACTTTGCAGAGTGTGGTGGCGCTCTGGACACCCAGACTGGGCTTGAACCTATCAAAGGGCCTCAGGCATGACTGTCCATGAGCCACAGTCCTAAACCATACACAAAGATGATGGTTGTCAACGTGGTCATACGGAATCAGTGGACAATACAGGGATGAAAAACGAGTGGCCGCTTGTATGGATCTACTTCCACCTTCGGTTGGCACGACTGGGTGTATCTTTGAAAGCCCTGCCTGTTACCAGGCTGTGTGCAGTGAGAATATGTAACTCTCATAATGTATCTCTAAGTAAAGCATGATATTAACACAGGGCAGGGGAGGAAGAGATCCAACAGGCTTTGGAGTGGATTGTGATACAGTAGCCGGCTGGAGGCTTTATATGAGGGCGAGCAGAAACCTCTTATATTAAAGGGTGGATGCAGGAAACATTTCTGACGTAGTTACATTTGGATGTAAAATAACTAATAAAACAGTTTCTATGTTTTTGGAATACAGTCATTTGTTCAAAGAGAGGGGGAAAGTTATTTGGATCTCTTACGAACACATGCAAATGTTACTCTTCTCAGATTTCCATTTCCTTGGATCCCTTCGAGTTTGAGGCATGCAGCACAAGAAAATAAAGTTGTTGGCAGATGTTGGTCAATTTAAGTTTAATGTGGATTACATATAAAATAACTGTTGTCCATTAAGGCGTGCATGGCAGGTAATTCAAATGGATAACATTTCTGAGTCTCATCGATACATTGCCGGAAAGGAAACTTGTAATGTATCTTCCTTAGGCCATTTATACTGAGCCATGCTGATTTCACAATGCTTTCTAGGTGACCATCAATGTTGCAAAAACATAGGACGCAACATTGTTTGATAATGTTGTGCCAAAGGGGTTGGACTACAAGTGCAGGAAGATACCAGTGAGACACTGAATATACCACAGAAAATTGTTTGGTAATTTTTTGTCCAAATGACACGCGTCACTAATTCAAAATCTCAAATTCACCCAGTTTACACATCAGTGATAAATAACCTTCATATGAATGCTTCCCAATTCAGACATGGACACTAATTTCCCCAACAGTTATTTTTGCCTAAAAAGGTTCACTATACTTTGGTCTCTTCAGATGGAAAGTGAATTAAACTTCACAGTGAAGCATGTCAACAATGAACTCAACTGCTCAGAAATAAGATATTATGCTAAAGACAGATAACAGTTAAGATTCCTCAAGTATCTCATAGGACGATGTGCCAGGCGTCATATTAAACTAGTGGAACGCAGTCACACAGTAACAGGAGCACATTGATAATTAACACACAATGGACAAGAAACTCTCAACTGATTGAAGCATTGACAAAGACAAAGTCAATTTTCATCAATCATTTTTTTCTGTAGCTGTTCAAATGTAAAACTTATAACCACGTGAACTTTAAGAAATGAAAAGAGGAAGCCATCTAAGATAAACTCCTCCACTTGTCTTGGTGTTATATTGTAGGGTTCATTTATTATCCATCAATCCTGGTCATACGTTTCTTCTTCTGAACCAGACGACATGTCTGGAGGAATTGCACCACACACACACACACCGACGTCCACTCTCTGGAGAGTGGACTCCACCAGGCGTTGGACAGAGGTAACAGGGAGGCCGTAGAGGGGGCTCTTCTTAGCTGGCATTCTGTCCTTCTGAAGGGGCTTCAGTGTCAGAAGAGGGGGCCAGACTGGGATGTTGAGGCCGGGGGATTAGAGTCAGTAGTAGGGGCGGAGGCGGACTGCCCCTGGGGGGGGCTACTTTCACCATCTTCCTCTTGCGGGTAGAGCTCTGGGTACCGCTGCATGCATTCCTGCATGGCACGGAAGTTGTCTATGCACTCGGACCCCTTCACCTCCTCCTTACTATAGTGGAAACAGGAGAACGCCTCCTTGAACTGAGAGCCACAGGGCCCACTGGCCATGCCCCCGAGACAGGGGCAGTTCCAGTTGACCTCTCCGTTAGGCAGGATCAAGCCTAGGGGGAAGACGTGGGATGGGGGGGGGGAAAAAATTATCTTAAGATACTTGGCGATTCTCTTGAAGAAGGACGTCTCGACACAAAAAGAGGGCTGGGATGTAGTTTAGGCTTTATGGAGATTTGTTGACATGAAACTAGATACTTGTTTTCTCACTGCTGCAGATATCGTGCCCGTCTGGTGTGTGGATGTATAATGAGTTTGATCTGGTCCTGTGTGGAAATGACCTTGTATAGATAGTGATTAGTACAACTTTCTTTGACGCCAACAAAAACGGTTCCTATGCTCTTCTTTTAAGCATAGCGTCCGTCGGTCACTGAAGCACTAAGCAGGCATTTTATACATGCCTTGAAAAACATGTGTTACCATGGAGACACAGTAAGGAGGGGCGGGATGTGGGCAAGACGGACGCCATTAGATTTATATGAGTAACATACATGAGGAAACAACCACGAGGAATAAACAACCACGAGGAATACAACAACCACGAGGAATCCTCAAACATGAGGTGTTAAGCTAACCTTCCACTTGGCACATAACCTGCACAACTGATCAAAAGTAAATCTGTTTATTATAATTATGGAATATTAGGAAAAAGTTTTAAGTAGTAAGTGAGAGAAAAATAATCACCAATGATAAGAAATAAATGTTCATCAAATGCTCCCTTTGCTGATCATTTCGTTTACTGGCTATTTAAGCAATGTCACGTGAGAGGGAGCGCTGTTGTACTGAATATCAGCACGGCTCTGATTCAGTCGTAGGTACGAGGCCGTAGACCGACTGCTGAGGACAATCACAGCCTTATCGGCCCGAGCATCAGGTTATACATACCTTGCTCTTCATACGGGTCGTTGGGGTCATCTGCGATCAGCTCAGCGTTGCTGGGCGCCTCATGGTCCTCTTTGGTCACAAAGATGATGCGGTCTTTGCCTGAGGGATAATATATTTTCAATAGGGTTCTTTGGGGTATAAGATAAAGCTATTATCAGGACACGTCCAGTGATATCGTCCCATTCTCTAAAGGAATGACTTTCTGAAGTAGTATAATTAAATTCCATGAGGTGTACTTGAGTCAAGCAACTAATTCAGAAACCTATTCCTGGGCCAGTGTGGACCGGAAGCTGAGCAGAGCCTACCTCCTGGTCCATACACTATAACGGGCTAATGGAGAGGGTTGGTTTGTGTTTTTATTAGAATCAACATGATACCGGTCGATAGTCCCGCTTTAAAACAGGAGAACAAAAAGCCTCGTTTCCCCTTGGCCCACTGTGCAGACCAGTCAACGTTACATACCACCAGCATGGAGGCTCCTCAATGACATTCAGCTCCGAGATGAATGAAACCCAGTGAGACCACCTTACCTTCTTCTCTGCAGTACGACATCCCGGTGACTATCAATGTCCTGCGACACTCTTCTGCAGGAGCCGATGCTTTCGTAGACTACTTTCTCAATTAAAGACGTAACATTGGACAGCCACTCAGTTCTGGACAACTGTTACCCTTCTGACCTGTCACCGCGACGGAGTCGGGTCGCGCAAGACTGACGTCACGGGATCTGACGATCCATACAGCCAATGGGCTTAGACTATATTGTAGTATGTATTTTCCAAGTTATTTTCGTCATAGAGAAACGATAGTTCAACTTTGGACTCAAAACATTAATACGGACTTTTGAATACAGACCAAAATTTTTGATAAATAATGTTAGAATGCTGCATATGATTAGCTCCATAAGCACAATTAGGCCCTGGGATATTTTTGATCCCCTTTACAGGAGTTAAAAGCAGTACGTTCGATCTCTTTGATAAAGCAGAACTCAACTAAATTAATGGAATAAGAAGCTCAAATGAGTATAACTGAACATGGAACCAAAAAGACACAATGACCGTTTTGAAAAAAACTTTTTTTCTTTTAATAACAATTATGTCTTGTAGAGAAAGTAAAAACAAAAATGAACCCCTTTCATCCTTACCAAACCCACCCTCAGCCAACCATATCTGGGCAGTATTGTGCGGCGAATCTGTCAGAATAGAAGAGCATGACGACACAGACAAACATCCCTTTAGGACCCAGAGACAACCAGCAAGCCGTGTGCCCCTGTTTAAGATCGGCCTGATAATAAACATAGTCCATTGTTTCTTAAAAACATACAAATACAAAAGTTAAAAGATAAATTGCTAGAAGCCAGCATAGAGATTCCAATAAAACCCTCCCAGGTATGCTCTACCAGGTATCCCAGGTAGCTTTACTTGGCGTTTACGATCCTTGATAAATCTCAGGCGTGGCTTCTGATGACCTGAAATGAGTGTGACATGGCTTCTGTTCTCTTCCTCCCACAAAATGTCCAAGTTCAGTGCTTTACGTTGTGACTCAGCACTTCTCCATTCACATGGTGTAACCGTCGTGAGCGTTCATCTAACGAGCAGCAATGAACCACCCCTGAGGCCGGTCCGTGACACTACCTCTGGCATATGTGCTTTAGGCATTCTTCAGCATGGGAAGACCGTGGGGACTCGAGGCAGCCTGTTGACGGATGAACATCGGGAACAATACAGAATAAACACAACGTTATGCTGGACCTTGGAACGAAAAAACGCCACCCAGCCATCTTCTCCAGGCGACCTTCCTTGTACCCATGAAGGACACCACAGAGATGGGACTTGATGGAGAAAAGAAAAAACGGCAGAATCCCGGGTTCTGAATCTCTTTTTCTTATCATGATGATGTTGATGATTGTATTTCATAAAAGCAAAATAAAAACTGAAAAAAAAAGGAAGCGTTTGCTGTGTGTCTGTCTGGACGATGGGTGTTTTCTAGAAGAACAGTCCTCCCATGCTTCCCATTTCACTTTGCTCCTTGACGAAGATCTCAAAGTACTGATAGATGATGGTCACAGCCAAGAGGATACCCGTACCAGACCCGATGGCCCCCAGGAAGTCGGCCATGACGGACAGACCTCCTATGCACAGGCCCCCGAAAGCAGCAGCCGTGGGAATGTACCTAGGAAGAGAAATCCATATAGATACTCACAGTGCTGACAGTTCAAAATCAGCAATAATACGGGACATTAGGAGACAGTTTCTATGCTTCATCGTTTTGTGTTACCTGTTGAGTTCATGCACCATGGAGGTCTCTCTGTGGCCCCTCATGACCATCTGCTGCTCCTTAAGCTGCTTAGCCACCTGGGACACGCACACACAACATTATATAATCTCATAAAAGGTAAGCGTTTGCACTGCTTTAATGCACTTAAAACAAACTCAATGACTCTTACATCTTTGGCAGAGGACCCCGAGACCTCAATCCAGGTCTTGGAGAAGAAGGCACAGGACCCCAGCATGAAGACGATGTAGATGGTAGCGTGAACCGGGTCGTCCAGGACTGAACCAAACGACTCCGGGGGTGAAAGGAAGTAGCAAAGTCCCCCTACTGGGTAAGCTCGCGCCGGTCCACCGGTCGAGGTGTCCTACAACAAGGAGACATTTTGTGAGGCTGGGAAATGCTGGACTCTACCCTCCTGCAGCCAATACAGTCAGAACAACGGGCAACGAATGCACCAGTTCAACAGTCATAAAGCACCTAGGACATCCATTCAGACCCTTCCTGTGTTTGCTTTATAATAATATAAGCAACAACAAGCAACATATGGCTGAAACTGCCGGTCAGAGGTTGGAAAACACCAAAAACCAGTGTACACTTACAGACCAGGTTCCAAGAAGGTTGACCAAGAAGTTCCCGCTAAAGCGCGTGGAGAGCATCTGAGAGATGACGTAAAGGTTGGAGACCAGCGCAGACTGCAGGATGATGGGGATGTTGGAGGTGTAGAACAGCTTGATGGGGTAGGTGTTGTACTGACCACGGTAGCGGGCCGACTTGATGGGCAGGTCTACCCTGAAGCCCTGAAATACAAACCCAGCAAAGGATTGGTTCCATTTCATCTACTGACCTTATGACAACTTTTATTCATGAATCAAAATACATTTTATTTGAAAAGGTATAGAACGGTGTAGAATTCATGACGTCGGCTTGAGTGGAACACAAACCTGGAAGTATATGACTACAGCAAACACGAAGACTGTGGCAATGAGGTTCATAAGGTTGGGCAGGTTCTGCCGGTAGAAGGCCTCCCTCAAGGCTCGCACCTTGTCAGTGCGGGTGGCCAGCAGATGAAACAGAGCGATGATGGCGCCCTCAAACTCAGTGCCTAAAAAAACAAAAAAACAACATTAGAGAGAAACCAGTACAATAGCGCAGACATTGACGTTTAGTTTCTCCTTCAGGCGTACCTCTGCCAGTGTTGACGGTGGTGGGGCTGAAGGCCTTCCACACAATGGTCTCACAGATGTTGGTGGCTATAAAGAGGGAGATCCCAGAGCCCAGGCCATAGCCCTTCTGCAGCAGCTCATCCAGAAGCAGGACGATCAGACCGGCCACAAACAGCTGTCACGATCAGGAGCACAGGGTCAGGCGTTTTTATTGAACACTGATAATGTCAAAATCCCTTACACCTTGGTCAGGGTATTTTTACATTCCGATAGAAGGGCAGTAGTAGAGTGTTTACTGACCTGGATGATGATGACCAAGCAAATGCCAGCGCCCATCTCAGAAGGGTCTCCGTACATGCCGGTCATCACATAAACGATGGCCTGTCCGATGGTGATGATCATACCAAACACTGGAACCACAAAGTCATTGACGTCACTTAAAACCCAAACGTTTGTACTATCAAGTGTGTAATTCAGAATTCAGAGAAAGGTGGCAGAGTAGCAGTAAGGGAGGCGTACATTTCTGAGCTCCATTGAAGAGGGCCCTGTCCTTTGGGGTGTCCCCCACCTCTATGATCTTAGCTCCAGCCAGCAGCTGCATGATCAGGCCCGAGGTGACGATGGGTGAGATACCCAGTTCCATGAGAGTACCTATGTGCCACAACATCATTAGTATACATGGTGGAATCCCTATCAATTAATTCACTGTTCCTGAGAATAATTACTTCTGTGCTCAGCCCTTTGCTGTTTGGTAACAGGGTAAGTCAAATTTAAGACTTTTAAAGACCTTTTAATACCCCCTTGAATGAAATTTAAGACCTAAAACACGCGATGGTGGGGGTTGGCAACAGACGCAAGCCAACTTCGGAAACGGACGTCTTCCAGCCAACTGTCCTTGAATTTGCTCCTACCCATTGTCGCAGACTAGCTAGCAAGCACGCAGATAATCGTTTATATATGCAGCTAGCAAGAAAGAAGCCTCTCTACATGTCCTTCCTGAAAAGTCACTCGAGAAAAATTAAAATATATATAGTCCTGCCCCGACAAATTTAAGACCTTGAGTTACAGTATTTAAGACCAGCATATGACATTTGTGACAAATGTAAGACTTTTAAGGCCTTAAATTTAGAAACATGAATTTAAGACTTTTTAAGACTTTTCAAGGATGCGCGGACACCCTGGGTAAGGTAGCTGCCAACATTCGATGGACCCCTTCGATGAGGGTGAGGAGGTCACTCACCTCTGTTGGAGGCCAGGATTACCCTCATCCAGTAGAAGGGATCAGCTGAATCTGATGACATGATGCCAAACAGCGGGATCTGATGAGACAGCATGGCACACAATCCTGAGCAATGTGGATTCATTTGGATCGTTGACAACATCAAATAAATATTCAATGTCTTCGATTGAGCGTTAAAAAAGTGTATGGCGGTACCCACCTGGCAGCACACAAGAAAGATGAAGAGGGTGATGGCTGTCCATAGTACCTTTTCCCTGAATTGAATCTGTATAATTATAAAAATCGGAAAAGGTGTAACTACCATGACCTTCAGATTTTAAACAACACAAAGAAAACAGTAGGTAGTAGTTTGAAATTACATCTGAATAGTGAAAAAGATTCCTACCTTTCTTTCTGGTTTCTGGATCTCAGGCAGAACCGCGCAGAACGGCTTGATTACTTCCAAAAATTTGACTGCAGAAAAAAAAGCATTTAAATGAAAAAAGAACAGATCAGTATTCAATTCGTAGATTGTTTTTTGTGTTTAAAAGTAACAGCAAAGAACCACTACATTTAATACAACAACGAGTTGGATGTTTCTCGTCATCCTAAACTTGTCCCCAGAGGCTACGTCATCAGTGTATGTTGGCATATGTACCTGCAGTCAAAGCAAGAAGTTTAATTTATTTAATCTGTAGCTGAGATTGGTTCGATTTTGTGTTTTAAAAAAAAAAAGTTCAAAAGATCCAGAACCTCTTGTAATAATAATAACCCGATAAAGACCTGCCTGTCAATCTGTGAGGTTGACTGACAGAAGGGTTCCCTGTCGGTCTTTGTTTATTCTTCCACTTCTCGGTTTATTCTCAGCCACTACTAAAAGGACTACTCCAAAGATATGCGTCCTTACAGTAAAGTGTTAAAGACAAACTGGAAGGACACAATGAATTACATTTAAAATGTTGCTAACGTTAACTGCCCTGAGCTACAATATTACATTTTGTTGGTCATACAGCATGATCTACCTGATACATCACTCTGAACCACACCATATCTCACTATGTGGACGGTTAATAAACACTTCTTTTGTTTTTTTGCAAAGCCCAATTTTAGAAACGTTAAGTTGGTAGCAGCAGCTAGTGTCAGCTAGCAGCTAGATGGCTGTAGAGAGGTACAGGAGGCTGTACTCTGCAAGCTAGCAACACCAAGCTAACATGCCAAAGAGACACATCGTGCAACAGTCCAACAACACGATCAATGTATGGTTTCTTTCGTGCACGAATGCATTGTGCAGAGATCCAAACGACTACTCACTCCCCATGGTGTCCTTGATCCTGTCCCCGTTGTGTTCCCGGTGCCACTGTGTGAATGGTCAGCACAGTGTGTGTGTGTTTGTGTGGCACCGTGCAGCCAAAAGAAGGACCGGCGGAGAGACACGTCACCACACTGAGCCGCTGCTACACGTCAGTGGAGTAGTGTGGTGTAGTGTGGTGGGGGTGTGAGTGTGGGGTGGGGTGGGGTGGTGGTGTAGTGTCTCCAACGCTCACTGCAGCCAGGCAGCGCTGAGGCGTTCCCGGGGCACAGCTGTTGCCTTCACGTTCACATACTTTGCTGTACACAAATACATAACATGTTAGCCCTACTTAGTTAGTTCTTAATGCATCGCTCATTCTCTGACGCTTCAACTACTTCAGACTCTGTAACCTGTAAAATTGTTAACTGTTAACCTTAACCAACACACTTGCATCTTCATCTGTATCTAAACAGTTTTGTGATATAATGTAGGCCTATGTTGTTGTTTTTTTCAGTTGAACAGTAGGCTATAATTTCATATCGGAGTCGTAGGCTATAGCCTATTTCCATTTTGTCTAATTCATTTAGGCCAAGCTTGCAATCACACAACGGCTCAGCTATTCTATATTTTATCTAAATTAATTCAAACTTGATCACATTAGCTAGGCTATTTATTTAACTCTTTACTTTATTTGTTTCCAACCATTTTTTTAAATGGTGTGCATGTAAACATTGTTTACTCCATTTAGACTCAAATCCCTTCACTTGATGTAAGCCATTTAACATTTATTTACGTCTTTAACTATGTGGCTTTACTAAAAGATATGTACAACCTCACTTTGCACTATGCACTCACCGCATTTTCTGCCAGAATTGCATTTTCTAGTGTATAATATTCGTTTTTATATATATTCTTCTATTTAATATGCAAACACATGTTTGCATATTTTCGCATAGGACCTATAGGCCTATATGTTTTCTAATAAAGCAATACAATCTGAATGTGGGAGGGTGAGTCATTTACATTTTCACTGATTACTCGTTCCGTTTTCTCAAATGAAATCACACCGTTAGAGATAAATGGGGAAACAGAATAAGAGAAGTCATGATTTGACTCCTTTAAAGGCCTCGACCTGCTCTTACAGCAACGGCCCGTTAATTGTAAAGTCGATAACATAAAGAAAAAATCCAGGCGTTTTAATGAATATTAGGCCTTTTTGCTGACATAGGCCTTCAGATTAGGCCTTCAGAATCCGAGATTCCTGAGGTCATTACTATCAACAAAATAATTGAGCAGCCCTCGTCAGTTTTTTAATGCAATTTCATAAATATAGATATAAAGTTTAGGTTTACTTTCACCAAGTTAAGGAAACCACTATACAGACCTACGTATGTTTAGAATGTCGAAACTAGGTAACGCTGCTGCCACGATGTTTTGCTTTCAGCTGCGCGTTTTATTTTGAGTAATATTTCTCTGCCACAAGGGTTCAGGTGGTTGTTCTCTAACATTATAATAAAACAACAACAACCATACATTCCATTATGAGTCTGCTTGCCACGTTTGACGGAATTTAGTGAGAGAGAGAGAGAGAGAGAGAGAGAGAGAGAGAGAGAGAGAGAGAGAGAGAGAGAGAGAGAGAGAGAGAGAGAGAGAGAGAGGAGAGAGAGAGAGAGAGAGAGAGAGAGAGAAGAGAGAGAGAGAGAGAGAGAGAGAGAGGAGAGAGAAAGAGAAAGAGAAAGAGAGAGAGAAGAGAGAGAGAGAGAGAGAGAGAAGAGAGAGAGAGAAGAGAGAGAGAGAGAGAGCGGGGGGTGAGAGAGAGAGAGGGAAGAAGAGAGAGAGAGAGAGAGAGAGAGAGAGAGAGAGAAGAGAGAGAAGAGAGAGAGAGAGAGAGAGAGAGAGAGAGAGAGAGAGAGAGAAGAGACACCTTATTATGTAAATTGGGATGAATTGAAACATCAAAGACTCATTATAACTTTCATTAAATAATGTTAGTATTAATAACGATGATATTTTCAATTCAAAGGTGTTAAAAAATAAATAAGAAGCTGACTGTACTCTGGTCTATGAACAATGAGATGATCAAAACAACTTGAAAAAAACACGAGCAGACACCTTTAGTCACAAAATTTGTAATTTCAGGGTTCTCGTCACATTTCTTGTTTGGTCATGTTTCCCACCCTTTAAGCCTGTAGGTCCCAGGGAGATGTAGCAACAGAAAAACATACAGTCTATAATAGAGAGAATAATATCCTATGTAGAAATGGTCCCAACTTGTTAGAGCAAACTGTCACACTATTAATGTTGAAATAGTTTATGGGCTATTCAAATAATTTCAGTCATGTGTTGGAATGTAAAGTATGTTAATAAATCAAGACCTCATGACTTAATTTATTCATCCTTCAAGCCCAATCAATTAGTATAACTTCCTCTACAGGTTTTATCACAATACCAACATGTTATTATCCAGAATTAGACTTTATGGGGCTCTTTAAGATACAAAAAATAATAGAAGAAAGCATATTTGAAACTACTATTACTACTGGTGATTTCAGGAATTGTCTCTTTTGCATATGTAGAGCTGTGGTGGGACTACTACAAGGTTATGTTATCCTATTGATTGTTCCTCTTGACACTCGATGTACTGTCTGCTTTCACAACAAAGCTATAGTGTCCTTTGGGCTATATTGGTGATCTCTATTGGATTTACCCGGCCTACAATACATCATGTTCCACGAAGTAGAATAAATAATCAATATTAAATACTACGATGACTGACACTGAATAACAAGTGTGATTAATGAGTCAACCTGTGCTGTTATGTATTGTTCCTATGATTTATCTTGTACTAAGTGATGATTCACCATCACCCACAGTAAAGTATATCCAAGTTGAATCAATTAAATGTAGATTGGAATGTTGTTCTAAGCATAGTAGTATAAGTACTGAATACTTTAGAGTGTACGTACCATGTATGTACACAACTAAGAACGACACAGACACACAGCATGCATGCACTCACACAGATACCAAGCAAGCGCACACACACACACACACACACACACACACACACACACACACACACACACACACACACACACACACACACACACACACACACACACACACCACACACAACACACACACACACACACACACACACCACACACACACACACACACACACAGCCTGCTGTTGAGATATAAGGAAGACGTTAACAATCAAGCTCTGGAATTACAGTCCGGCTGTGGCAAAGCGCTTTCTTTCACACATTCAGACCATGGAAACCTTCAACCTCTCCTCACTGAACATCTGCTACAAGCCAGTGTTGCAACAAGGGTGAGTGGAGTGAGTAAAGAGGGGGAGAGGTCCTATGGATCCTGCCACATGAAGGCTATGAGGTATGGGAGAGAATATGGGAACCTCTTGACGCACGGATATATGGGTGTATAAATAGGCTATTCAGTAATTGTTGTTGCTCACTTCTGAGATGAGCGCAATACTCACACAGAATCTTCGCACAGGCAGGGATGATGTGTGAGTAGTGTGTCACTCTGTTCACAGGCGCATCGATGGGTCCAAAAACTGGAACACTGTTGACTTTACTGTAACTGTACTGCAAATCAAACCACTGGTGGCAACAGACAATGTTAAAACAATACCCTCTTACTAAAGGCCAAAACACAGTGGAATTCCTGATAAAAAAAAGCCACTCCTCTTGAATGGTTGTGATAAGTTTACTCAACTGAACGGTGAACAGTGTGCCCTCACTTCAAATCAGTGGCTGCCCTCTTCATAGTCGTCTGTCTGTCTGTCTGGTCCTGTTCTGTCTGTCTGTCGCCTGCCTGTCTCTGTCTGTCTATCATCTGTCTGTGTGTGTCTCTCTCTCCAGAATATGTCGGTCCGTGGGGTCCTGAACCGGTTTATATGTTAAATAAATAAATAAAGATCAGTTTCTAGATGAACAGAAAAGAGGGAAGTGAAATGTATAAAAGAAAGACATCACTATCTTGACTTTAAGTGCCACCGTTCAGCTCTTCTTGTACCACAGTCAGGGAGTGAGATATTGGCTCCAGCCCCTGTTTGAAACGTGCCAGTGCCAATAGTGTACATCAAGCTCCCACGTCCATCAAGACAGAGACGATATCCAATGACTTTTTGACCAAACCCATTTAATCCAGGACTAAGTTTGCGGGCAATAATGTATTGTCTTAAAATAAGTGGATGATTCTTTCTTCTTGATTCTTGACCTCTTCCTCTGAATGCAAATACAAGTTAATGGATATTATTGTCTGAAAGAGTTCCCCCCGCAGTGTCTCGCTATCCCCAGACCAAGCTCAATCGTAGATCGCACGTTGGTCTGTCGGGAAGGGCCGCTTCATTGTTCATCAGCACAACAGGTTGATCAACGGTCCAAAGTTTCAGCTGACTCTGTACGGATTGGCTGCTTGCCGTCGTCTTCCCTGTTTTCATGGGTTTAACCAGCCAATAGCGTGCCAAGGGGAAAGCCAGCTTGGTGATTGCCCCCCGCAAAAACATATCGAAGAAGCAGAATTAATGTATTTCTCTCTCCAGACCCTTGTGCAGGGGCGAACTCAAATTCGCCGGCAGAATGGGCGGGGCTACCCAGTCTATGTGCATGCCCTGATGCTTGTGAATATGTTTTTTTTACGCGAAGAGGATTGGTGCAAAATATGATTTGTTTTTTAGTTCTGGGTTGAAAGTAAAAAAAATAGGAGAAATAAAGTCAGGCTTTTTAAAGTCAGAATATGACTTTTAAAGTCAGAAATTATGACTTTTAAAGTCAGAATTATGGCTTTAATCTGAGATCTCAGAGAATGCCAAATTGTAGTCTGAATCCTCTTTTCTTGAAGTAAAATAACGAGAGTTTATGATTATAAAGTGAGCACTCTAAGGCCGGATTAACATTAGAGGCAATTGGGCATTTCCCGGGCCTGACAATCAAAGGGCCTGATCACTGTTGTTGACAAATAATACGTGTTACCTAACTGCAGTCTTACTTTGCTCCGCCGCGCCCCGCAGTGTGAGCATTTATTGTTCAATCGAATGTGATTGATGTGTTACGTTTCAATGAGCTGACCTACGTGCTCGCGGCGAACGGTCGCGCCGTCCGCGTTCGCTGCTAACCGGAATTTATTCGCTCGCGTTGTCTCGATTTTGGAGAATTTCGCGGCGGTGCGCCCGCCCTAAACCTTTTATGGTTGATAAGTACACACTGTTTCTGTTGAGGTGTTGTCATCATCGACGATCTTGAGGGTGTGGCAGTTAACCATAAATACATCGCTACAAATCGTCCGTCCGGCATCTCAGGCACCCTCGCGCGAGTTGGTCGTCGCCGTTTCAGTTTGATATTTGAATTTATAGAAGGAAGGCCACTGAGTAAATCTTCTATGTGGACAATATATTATACTGTCATGTGTTGATGTGAGAAGCTTTACAAAAGTAAGTTAGGTCTTAAGCCATATGATCATTTACAGTTGGTTGTTTCTTATGATGTTCAGTGTTGAAAATGACAGTTGTGAGGATTACTTGTTTAGTTAGTAATATGGGGTTTAATGAAGTATATTTAGGCTAGTTATGTGTATTATGATTGATTTATGAACTATTGTGTATCTGATTGATATAATAGTTTACCATGTTTATGAATTGATTCAACCTATATATATATATATATATATATATATACTTATTATATATATATATTTATATAATAACTATATATATATTATATAGATAGTATATAATTATATTACGTATATATATTATAATATGTTTGTGTATGAATTCTAGTTGTGTTTAGATTGTTTCTGCTGGTATTGGTTATTGGTTGGAGGTTACTGGAATTAAAAAGTGTGTGTTAGATGAGGGAGTTTTCAAAGTAAAGATAGGTATTCTCTCGAATTGGGTGTGTCATGAGTTCTATGTCTTCTAAGTGGAGGGCCAGTTGTAAGGATTCCATTTGTGTAAATAATAATATAGGATATATAGTAGTGATATGTAATCAACATCAAAGTTGAATTGTGATATCAATAAAAGATCTTGCTTTATTACATGCCAAACAGGTGTAGCATGTTATGTTTACTAAACACTATGCC
>OLKM01000218.1:0-82500 GCA_900291075.1 Melanogrammus aeglefinus
AATGTCCTCCTGCACTTATTCATGACAACTGCAGGTGAATGGGAACACAGAGTCACTTACTCTTGATATCACCTTGTATGTCCATTGAAGTGATTCCCCAATCGTAGCGAACGGTGACCCAAAGCCATGGAAACCGGTTGTAGATATTATCCAGACTGAAACACTGAGACCGGGGCTGGGAGTCAATGGCAAGGTTATTCAGTGGTCCGCCGCTTTAAAAAAAAAGAGGACGCCATTTTTAGAGGAGCACAATTGCTGAAGAACCGTTTTCAAAGCTTAGTCTGAGGGTGTTTAAGAGGAATGATTAGAAAGGATCTTTTGCATTCTTGATGGCACTTTGTCATTTTAAACTTTCACACAACGCAGTTGAGTCCAGTAAAAGAAAATTCCCTCATACCTGCACTACAACAGCACTTGCGACATTTTAGGAGTCTGTCTAATTAACATCAGTATGCTTTGTGGTCTTCTTTACCTGAACAGTGCCTCCGTTCAGGAGGAGACTTCTGCTGCCAACAAAACATGCACTAGCCTTTATGGAGGAGATGACGGGGTTGTGTGGCGGTTCTCTGTGTCGGCGGTGGATCAAGTGAGGGACGGACGTGTCGTGGCACGCCTCCGACATCAACGTACTGCAGTTGCCCATTGAAGTGTACTTGCGCTATTAAGGTTGTAGTGAGGATCTTCCCGACGCAACGCAACGGTGGACGTGTCTGGAGGATTACCGGTAGAGAAAAGACATTGTTCTCAGCCAGAAAAGATCTAACATGTTTTCACATGAAGTAACGACGGATCACCACTCCTCAATCCAACTTACGACAGCGCGGTTACCTTTGGATAGCATCCGTGCGTCCCTGACCTCTCGGCACTCCTCGGTTGGGTCGCAGGAGTTGTCCACGCGGACAGGGTGTAATTCCTGCAAGCGACACAGCTGGGAACAGCCGTTCACCGGTAGATGATTCTCTCGGGCTGTTGAGGAGAAGGAATAAAAATGAGGAAGAGTGAGGCGAAAGCTAAAACACTTAGGCAATCTTTCTTTCAGGGCTGTCATACTGTCATTTCTGGTCTGTGTTCATGTTGTAACTCGTAGTAGTTGTGTGTGTGTTCGTCAGCAGCCACACCTTGCCAAAGGCACACGTGGCGGCCCTTGAACCACGAAGCCCGGCTTGCCAAGCAGCCGCTGGATGCAGGAGCCGCTACAGTCGGTCGGAGGGATCCCTCACGACTGGGAATACAGGCCGGGCCCGCCACTCATTGTACTCCGCGTTCCGGCGGCCATTTCACTGTGAGAGAAGACGACGACGAAAAATAGACAAATAAGACACAGAACACAGAGATATTGCTTTCAGAATGACGATTTTGAGTGGCTCCAGTGTGTGGTAGAAAGGATTGCAAAATGGGATCGATCTATTTAATGACTCCATGAGATCATTGTGGTCGTGTATGGGAGGAACCATGTGGATTTTTTGTGGACTTGTACTTGGAGTTGTAGGTCTGGGGTTGAGGGTTTGGGTGTAGTGGGCCTGGAGTGTTGGTGTTTGGGTGTAGTGGGCTGGAGTTGGAGGTTTAAATTTGGAATATATAAGAGAGATTTACCTTATCATTAGAAGATACATTATTAAAAGAGAATTCATTTTCAAGATACTTAACCTCTTAGCATAGGTTAAACATTACCACAAGAGTCTAACCCAATTATCATAAACTGAATAAGGACATTTAGGGTTTTACTTGCTCACAAGGACCCTCGACGTGATCACTAGATGGCTACCCTTGGAGCCCAGAGGGTCAGACTGAGTCTTTACTTGATTAGGTATAAACAAGCCGCTTCTCCTCCTCTGTGGAGCTTGCACTCCGCTCGTGGGGTCACACTGAAGACTGGCGCATGTAGCACATTAGGGGGCGTTCGTCTTGATCTACATTTCAGCTGACAGTTCCATCCACGGTAAAAACTCATCACCAGGCTTGAGAGAGAGAGAGAGAAGAGAGGATGAGAGAGCGAGGAGTAGATGTGAGGAGACAGACAGAGACAGACAGACAGGACAGACAGAACAGAAACAGACAGACAGACAGACAGGAGACAGACAGACAGACAGGACAGACAGACAGACAGACCAGACAACAGACATACAGACAAGACAGACAGGACAGACAGACAGACGGAGAGGAGCAAAAGAGAGGGTAAGCGGTTGAGAAAAGACGGATGTTGGCAACTTCAGCTGGTAATATGAATGGGGAGTTTGGAATGTATCATTCACAACTTCACTCAGAAAGACCAATCAACCAAACCTAGACACAAAACCACACACACACACACAAACACACACACCACACAACACACACCACACACACACACACACAAACACACACACCACACACCACACACACACAGACACCATACCTCATAGTACTGTCCGTTGACTGTGTAGTGCACCACAGGAGCTCTCTCCACACACTTGGCGGGCGCTCAGCACGTAGCCGGGTCGCACACAACAGCCCTCGAGCAGGGGCCCCCAACATCCAGGTTCCCCCACTGCAGGACTCCTGGCAGGGGGGCGCACACGGCTCGTAGTGGTGTTTGGGGATCACATGGGAGAGCTGGGGAGAGGAGACGAGAGAGAGAGAGAGAGAGAGAGAGAGAGAGAGAAGAGAGACAGAGAGAGAGAGAGAGAGAGAGAGGGTGATTACATAACCATATAAGCCAAATATACAGGTGTGACTGATTTTGTACTTCTTTCAAACAATAAACTGGAGAATGAAGGTCATTGAGAAGGGGCAGAACCAATCCATCTTACACCCATCATCCCTTTTACACACACAGACCACAAACAGACACATACAATCGCGCCACAAACACCTCACGGCAGAAGGTTTGTTTCTCCAGGTTCCCACACGGTAACGCCACGGTCCTGGCACTCGTTGACATACGCTCCGATGGCCTCACACCAGGATGGGCCTGGCTGCCGTTCCAGCGCACACCAGGTCAACAGGCAGTCCTTTGAAGTAGCCTCTGCACACACACACACACCACACACACACACCTTCCTTTAAGCCACAGGTCTGGACACTCTCAATGTCATTAATATTTCATTGGTTTTGCTTAAAGGAGACATTATTATGGCCTTTCCACAACAGAGTAAACACAGTATTGTGAGTTCCAGAAAACATGTTTTTGAAGCTGTTTGAATCTCGCCTACTGCCATTCCGCTCTGTTTTCAGTCCTTTCAGAAATGCGCTGTTTCTGGTGTCTTGTGTAGCTTTAATGCAAATGAGCTGCTGCCCATTGACCAATGAGCTGCCAGGACTGAACCACAGCATGGAGGAAGAGGGATTGATGTGCCGTTTGCAGACTCCCTGTAGCTCTAAATCTATATGATGATTAAATATAATAATAATATATTTAGTATTGGTATTTAATAATATTATATCTTTATATCAAGGCCAAAAGCTATGTGCGCCTCAGATGATATTATGAATCATTAAAGACGGCGTCTGACGTCTCTGACACTTGCCACAAAGTAAAGACTCGTAGTGGGATATCTCTGCCATGGTTGAGAAGAATTGGGGGAAAGGAACTTTGGCCTTGACTCTCTGAAGTCCATGAACTCTGACATGGAGGAGAAAGGGATTGTACTCCGGGAGCTGAGCTGCAGGACTGCCGCCAAGCTCCCCGCACCGCAGCTGCCGGACTGCCGCATTCGAAGCCGTTCGGCCGCCGGCAGTCCGGCTGCTCCGGCGGTGTACTCCGGGGGCTGAACTGCCGCCGAAGCTTTCCGGCTGCTCTGGCGGGTGTGCTCCGGGAGCTGAAAAGTCTGGTAGGGGTAGATCGGCGGCAGTCCCGCAGCTCCGAGAGCACAATCCCTTTCTCCTCCGTGTCTCCTCCTCCAGACTGTCTAGCAGCTCCGGCTGGGGGAGGCAGTCCAGCAGAGAAGGGATTGAACTCCCGGAACTGAGCTGCCGCCGAGTTCTCCCCGCCGGAGCTGCTTGACCGCTGGTCCACAAAATCCTAGCTATACTCTGATTGGAGGGGAGTGGGGAAGTGGGAGGTAATATTCAACTGTGCCCACTTCCTACGTAGGAGGGGCCACCGAAACGGACTCGCTTGTTTGGTAACTGTAGGCGGGGTACTTTCGGAAATGCATATCTCACTTAAAAAATCATGTACCGACTTTTTTCAAAGTTTGTATGCGTGTTGGAGCACCAGAGACCCAAAACAACACCCCAAATCCCAGGAAAAGTGTTGACTTCAAAATATGTCCCTTTAAGAGCAGCACAGGTAAATTAATCCATGATGTTTAGATCTTTTCGAACATTGTGTCTGCAATGTGTTTCCCTGTGTTTGTGTTTGATCCAGTGTGTCCATGTGATCGTGTTTAGAGATTAGGGGTGGGAATCTCTTGGCACCTCACGATTCGATTCCAATTCAGAGGTCAACAATTCGATTCTAAAATGATTATTGGTGCATCTCGAAGCAATTTAATTTTTTATGAATATTTCCATGCAGGATTTTCAAAAAATATCTATACATCTGAATTTGCTACTCAGAGTTTGCTAATCACTTCCTACTTTTGTAATGATCATTAAAGAAATCAACAGATTAATTATCTTATCTAATATTTTATTCGAAAAAAAAGCTTTTGTCAAAAATATGACTTTCTATGAACAACACAATAATCAATGCCGCTTGCATTCCAACACACTATGGAAGTATGTGAAAAATAAACAGATTTAGTTTTCTCTTCTTTCTAATCTTTCTTTTCTAAGTCATTAAAGAAAAAGATGCTCTTGGTCATTAATAATAATAAGAAGAAGAACTTGTTCGTTGTTCTTGTGTCTGGCTGTGAGTTTGAGTGCATGCTATGCGTAGGCTGAATCACAATCGCGTCGAGACAAATCCGATTGGCCAATACACATTGAACACATTGACTCACATTGGGGTTGACTTTGCGGTGGCAGACAGCGAAGGGGCCCTTCTTGTCCAGGAGCATGCCACAGAAGCCAGAGCTCTCGTAGCGGTCCTGCTCTTCCTCTGTACAGCCGGGAACCGGGTGTTGGGCTTGGTATTGCAGCTACGAGAGAGACGGACCAGACCTCAGTGAGAACTCAGTGTTTAATGATGGACTGATTCATTCTGCTCTCACTGCGTCTATGAGTGTGTTGACAAACGGTCAAACACAGGCGTAGTCATGTAGCTGTCTGGCCGGACATGTGATAGTACTTACGCTGGATCGGTGACCCAACTGTGTCCAAAGTCATTGGCGTTGGGGGTCAGAGATCCGTCTGGCTTCCTGAAGTCATCCTTGGCATTGAGGTTGTAGTCTCCGCACAGTCCACACAACTTGTCCTGGTAGCTGTAGGGCACAGGGTTTGGATGAGGGAATGTCCTCGGCCACTTATCATGACAACTGATAGGTGAATGGGAACAGCAGGAGTCCACTTACTCTTTGATCACCTTGATGTCCATGAAGTGATTCCCATCGTAGCGAACGGTGACGCCAAAAGTCCATGGAAACCGTTGTAGAATTTACCAAGACTTGAACACTGAGACGCCGGGGCTGGGAGTCAAGGGCAGGTTTACATTGGTCCCGTTCAGCTTTAAAAAAAGAGGACGCATTTTAGAGGAGCACAATTGCTGAAGAACGTTTTCAAAGCTATGTCTGAGGTGTGTTTAAGGGGAAGATAAAGGAGTCATTGGCATTTCTTGATGGCATTTGTCATTTTAACTTCCACACAGCCAGTTGAGCCAGTAAAATTGCTGGTAGAAAATCCTTTCATAAAGCACTACAACAGCAGCTTGCCACATTGGGAGCTCTGTCTAATTATTTCCAGTATGCTTTGGTCCTTCTTTACCTGAACAGTGCCTCCCTTCAGGATGGAGATCTTCTGCATGCCAACGTAAACGTGCACAGCCTTTATGTAGGAGATGGACGGGTTGTTGTGGCGGTTCTCGTTGTCGGCGTGGACCTCAAAGTGAGGGACGGACGTGTCGTTGCACGGCTCCGACATCACGTAGCTGCAGTTGCCCATGAAGTTGTACTTGCGCTTATCAAAGGTGTTGTAGTGAGGATCTCCCGACGCAACGCATGTGGACGTGTCTGGAGGATAACCGTAGAAATAGATGTTGTTTTTAGCCAGGAGAGATCTAGCATGTTTTACAATGAAGTAACGACGGATCACCACTCCAATCCAACTTTACGACAGCACGGTTACCTTTTGGATAGCATCCGTGCGTCCCGCTGACCTCTCGGCACTCCTCGGTGGGGTCGCAGGAGTTGTCCACGCAGGACAGGGTGTAGTTCCCCGCACAGCGACACAGCTGGGAACAGCCGTCACCGTAGATGATCTCTCCGGGCTGTGGACGAAGAAAGAATAAAAATGAGGAAGAGCGAGGCAAAAGCTAACACTTTAGGCAATCCTTCCTTTCAGGGTGTCATTCTGTCATTCTGTCTTGTGTCATGTTAGTAACCTCGTAGTAGTTGTTGTTGTCGTCCAAGCAGCCACACTTGTCCAGAGGCACACAGCGGCGGCCCTTGAACACGAAGCCCGGCTTGCAGAAGCAGCCGCTGATGCAGGAGCCGCTACAGTCGGTGGAGGGATCCTCACAGCTGGGAATACAGGCCGGCCCGCACTCTATGTACTCCGCGTCCGGAGGGCATTTCACTGTTAGAGAAGACAGACGACAAAAAAGACAAATTAGACACAGAACACAGACATCGCTTCAGAATGACGGATCTTTGAGTCGTTCCAGTGTGTGGAGAAGGATTTGCAGATGGGAACGATCTATGTTAATGACTCCATGGATCATTTGTGGTCGTGTATGGGAGTACCAATTGGATTTTTTGTGGACTTACTTGGAGTTGTAGGTCCTGGGGTTGAGGGTTTAGGTGTAGTTGGGCCTGGAGTTGGTGGTTTAGGTGTAGTAGGTCCTGGAGGCTTTGGTGTAGTTGGGCCTGGGGTTGACGGTTTAGGTGTAGTTGGGCCTGCAGTTGATGGTTTAGGTGTCGTAGGTCCTGGGACAGTTGGTTTAGGTGTAGTAGGTCCTGGGGTTGCTGCTAAGACAGAACATAACAGGAATTACAAGAGTATGACACAGTAAGGAAAACATAATACACTTGATGTAGATCTCTTCTTCCCGGTAGACACAAAGACAAAAGTCACAATCGACTCACCTTCACAATCCATAACACATACAGCATCCACAGCGATGTCTGTCAGGGCAGTCTCTCCATAGGTACCCACGATCACAAACTGAAACAAAAATCCAAAAGTCATTCACCACTGATTTTACAAAATTTATGAAGCCCCTATTGCGTGGCGGTCAGGGCTCTGCGACGTTCACCTCGACAGCCGAGGTTCCGATGTACCGGGCCTCCGCCGGCCTCCAGCCCTCGCCTTGGTTTCCCCGGACACTGAAGAGACGGTCTCCCACGGCGCCACCTATGGACACACCCAACACACAACATTCACCCGATGAGTGCATTGTCGTCTTGTGGCAGCGGCGTACACAGAACTTACAGTCTGCAGGCGTAGGGATCCTTTTCACAGCCGTGTCTTTGCAGGACGGACACGGGCATCGCTCATTTATGGGTCTGCTTCCTTTTATGTACCGGGGCACGGGTTGCAGCCTACACCAATGAGGATGAGTCCGCAAACCGTGCACTGGTGCATGTGTGAGGTGCAGCAGTGTAATGAGCGGCACTCCGGTTGGTACTGCGATGACGCCCTTGTGAAAGGAATCTCTTGGGTAAAGCGACCTGTGTTTCGACAAGTCATTCCCCTTGGAATTCGGGCTTCGTACCTGCGGTGACAGTGTGCACGCTCAGCTCCATGCTGCTGGCACTGCCATACATGTAGTAGTGGAAGGTGAGGTCCAGACAGCCGGATGAAGGTGTGGACGGACTTCTGATTTCGGCCTTGGCTCCAGCTATGGCAGTGCTGGATTCCATCAACATGTAGCTGCCCACTGCAAACAGAGAAACCAGCACCAACTTTCAAAACGTGTCAGTCCATTCTTTAGAATTAATCGTTTAATTATTAGTACGGCATTTTTAAATATCAGACTGGAGTTTTCTGCAATGTTGAAAGCTGTTGGTTATCAGAAAAAAACATATATATAACATTATATAAAATTATATGATTAAATAAATAAGACTATTGCCACTCACGTCCAGGTTTGGAAAAGTCATCATTCGGGCCTGTGCCCGCGGTTTCTGTAGCCCCAGTCCACTGCTCGAAGCCGTAGATGTCTGGATTCTCTGGTACGGGTGCGGTCCAACCACACAGGTCGCCGAAGGTGTCAAAACCACAGCCATGCACGCAAGCTGTAGGCAGTAAATAGCTATGTGATACAGAAACATTGTATGTGTATGTTTGTCAGTGGTGGTAGAAGTACCCGAAAACTATTCTTGAGTAAAAGTACAGATATCTTCACAGAAAATGACTCTGGTAAAAGTAAAAAGTCACCCAATAGAACACCACTCGAGTAAAAGTCTTAAAGTATCTGATATTAATTATAATTAAGTATCAAAAGTAATTAAGTATTGTAAGTAAAAGTACAACTAAATACTGCTAATAAAATAAGCAAATCAACCAATGCTTTCACATTTGAGATTTATTTATATATAAACCGTCTCTACTCAGGGTCTTTCCTCACCCTCCCAATTATTACTTGACATCATTGTATAATTTTTTTATTTTAATTTTAACTTTGATTACATTCGACGATGACATGCTAGCAATATTAACCATTCAGCTAATGGACACACACATTCGTGCGCACTTGCTCCGTGTGCATGGACACAGCCACCGAAAATGAAAATGTATGTTTAGTACGAGCTAAAATAAAACAACCCTCACAATATTCATTCATAAAATGAACTTACATTTATGTAGAACTTCAACTGTAAATAATCGTACAAGAACTTAAAGGAGACATACTATACCACCAGGTGTGAGTGTGATTAGCCTTACAAGCCGTTTCAAAAATCTGCCCCATATGACATCACTAGTGGGCGTGTCCACCTAGATCTGTGCACAGATCTAGGTGGACACACCCACTAGTCGAAAACGGCTTGTAAAGCTAATCACACTCACACCTGGTGGTATAGTATGTCCCCTTTAAAGAACATCAACCGGAGAACTACATTCAACGCTAGCTCGACATTATGAATTAAAAAACTGCTTTCAACTGGAGCGGCGGTTTGAGTGACAGGTCTGATGTCCCTCCCTCACCCCTAAATACTATATGACAGGTGTCCATCTCCCACCCCTTAATACTAACGGGAAAAAAATAAAGCTGAATTACAAAATAGTACTCGATCCTCGTTCATTCTACAATAATACTAACTGCTAAAAACCGCCCAGGCTGGCAATACTCTGTACTTGCCTTGAGTCTAAACAAAATGTAACCGTGGTGTGTGTGTGTGTGTGTGTGTGTGTGTGTGTGTGTGTGTGTGTGTGTGTGGTGTGTGTGTGTGTGTGTGTGTGTGTGTGTGTGTGTGTGTGTGTGTGTGTGTGTGTGTGTGTGTGTGTGTGTGTGTGTGTGTGCGTGCGCATGTGTGCGTGTGCGTGTGTGTGTGTGCGTGCGCTTGGGACTCACATGGACAAGCTCCTTCACTGATGACAATGTTGTCAAGGGCCGAGTCACACGAGTCGGTGAATCCTCTCTTAGCCTCAAAGACAATCTGTGAACAATCATCACGACATCATCATCAGAGACACGTCGTCACGGAAAGATACACATTGGTACACAAAGTCCAAAAAAATAAAAGGCATGCCCTATAAAGTCAACACTAACAAGGAGAATTGTTTGTGTTTGAGATGTGAGTGTGTGTGTGTGTGTGTGTGTGTGTGTGTGTGTGTGTGTGTGTGTGTGTGTGTGTGTGTGTGTGTGTGTGTGTGTGTGTGTGTGTGTGTGTGTGTGTGTGTGTGTGTGTGTGTGTGTGTGTGTGTGTGTGTGTGTGTGTGTGTGTGTGCGTCTGCCCATGTCACAACATACAGAGATACAGAGATTTGCAGGGATTTCAGTATTTCAGTATTTCATTGTTCTTCAAAAGAGAAACTTGTTGTGCATAATATTGTTTGCTTTGTCACACTGCAATGGTTTTACAACAAATTGTAAAAAAATGTCTTGGGTTGTAAAAGGTTTTCTAGGCGTGTTAAAGCACGCACTCGCACCATTATTTTGTGTTTCGTTTAAGCTGAAACTACTTTGATTGACCTCTGTCAGTTTGAAACCATTTGTGGTTACAAGTAGGCCGACCGTTTCAAAAGCACTGAATTATTTAAAGAGCAAGTGAACTGAAAATCCCTTTTTGTGTTTTAAAACGTGGTAATTTGTCTTGCATAATTGTCAACATAGTAATCTATGCCATTTCATCACTGTCACTGAAATAAAATCCTATGTTTTTACCATTCTCCCCAGAACACTGTGTGAACATTCAACTCTGCTGTGAACTCAGGTGGTGTTCTGTTCGTGTGGAGCTCTGTCTGGGCAGCGGTGGACTGCGTGGTCCGCGAGAAGGATTTTCGGAAACTTATAGTGTAACGCTACGGCGTGTGCCGGATTTTATAGACAACATCACTTATAATAACGATCATAACAGTTGCACAACGAAGGTACTAAAAAAGTATCATAAAGTTGGCGTTGGTCGTAACCATGGAGATAACACGCCCTCCTCTTTTCTAAAACTCTCAACCCTAAACGTCTCTCGACCCTAAAGTGTTTGAATTCCATCTGAAACAGTCACCTCACTGGCTCTTTAAGGCCTCATTAGTGGTATAATGAATTTACACATTTTTTTCAACATAAATAGTGTGTGACTTGTGTTTATTTGGAAACAAAGATTAACAAAGAGTACTACATTTTTTTAGCAGGCAGTCAGGTTTCCGGTGAGGAAGACGAAATAGCTGCATTATAACCAGCTATCGCTGTAAATGTGCTAGCTATCGCCAGATCCCGGAGTCGTTAAAAGATTTGCTTATCTCTATGATACGGGGAAAACTGTAAGTTAATAGTACATGGGTCATGGGTGCGTCCCTGGAGGGCACACGCCCAGGATACACTAATTGTTTTATGTTTTATGTTTATATTTTTTTATTGTATAATTCGATTGTTTTTTCCACCAATTTCCATTTGATAGGACTAGCTAAATCCACAGTATAGAATTTTGGGGCCATACAGCTCGTTAAAGAAAATTGTGTACGAAAATTGTTAAACAAAAAAAATACAAAATCAGAAGAGATGAGAAATACTGACGTCAATCTGCTGCCTGGAGGCCTTGGTCACGGTGACGGCCCCAGCCAGCCAGGAAGGACTCTGGATCCCTTTCCTCGCCCACACCTCGGTCTCTGTGTTCCCAGATCTCTTGGCCAGGACCCTCAGCGTGTTGTCGCTGTCGGCGCCGTACATGTAATATCGGAATTGGACGCATATTTGCGTGGCGGGGGACGTGAGGGCGGGGCTGAGCAGGCGAGCGTTCTGCTGGTTGACAACGTTGTCACTCTCGTGGTAGATGTAGAAGCCCTCTAGAGAACAGAGAGGGAAGGAAAAGAGTGGGGTCATTAAAGGGATTTTTGAGAAAATTTGAGTTCTGACTTTATTCTCAGAATTCTGACCTTAAAGTCAGAATTCCATAGCTCTGACTTTGAAGTCAGAATTCTAACTTTATTCTCAGAATTCTAAGAATAAGGTCGGAACTGATTTTTTTTCCTTATGTGTTGACCTAATCGTCTTCCGTAGAGGTGGATTGGAAAAACTATGAAAAAATACAAATGTCGAAACGTTAGGCTTACTTTACAGTGCTGTGGTCTTAACCTTTGTGGCATCCAAAAGGGGTGGATTAGTCAGTCACTTACAATACAATAGATCTTATATCATATCAGCGGGAGATTGGTGTTCAATGGTTCAGTATCAGCCGGAAAACATGAGCCCTGGGGTTCATCCAGAATGGGACAGCCAGGATTTATTTTTATCTAAACCCCAGTGGTGTCATTAGATAGGATTTCTAGAGTGGCCGCACATGTTTATGGGATTATTAAAGCTTTTAAAAGCTCAAATTAATAATTGTATTATTTATTTATACTCTACTGTAGAAATTATTTGGTAATACATAATTAACCATTAATTAACATTAGTTAATTTATTTATACATGATGAATGAACCCAAACATAGGGTTAATAGGTTAGGGCTATGGCTAACCCTAACCTATTAAAAAATGAATAAATGAATACCCTACACAATAGCATGGACTTTATTAGTAAAGGATTACTAGACCATAAATTATAATTAGTTTATTTTAAATTAATGCTTAATACTGAATTAAATAACGTTAATAAAGGTTAATTATTTCATTGTTATAAAGTGTCACCAACAATATTTACTAATTCGTTATCCTCTATAAGGATTGCGGGGGGAACAATTCTGCCACAGTGTAATGAAAACGACAACCGACGGCTATTCAAGCCATCCAGGGTGAGTACTGACTTCCGTCGGGGTAGTCCCCTTTGGGCCCTGTCCCCTCGGTGGGGGTGGGGCCCTTGTGTCGGGTCCAGTCGCTGTTGTCCATCCTGTCCTGTACAAAGCTGCAGAATGGTGCGCCGGCGTCGTTGAAGTCGCAGGAGGCGAGGACGGCTAGGTAGAGGGGCGAGAGAGAGAGAAAGAGAGAGAGAGAGAGAGAGAGAGAGAGAGAGAGAGAGAGAGAGAGAGAGAGAGAGAGAGAGAGAGAGAGAGAGAGAGAGAGAGAGAGAGAGAGAGAGAGAGAGAGAGAGAGAGAGAGAGAGAGAGAGAAACAGAGAGAAACAGAGAGAGTGTGTGTGTGTATAGTTGAGAGGATGCATGGAAAGTTCAAGAACACCTTTAAGATAGCAGGCCACTCACAATAAAAGGCAACTTTTTATGCTTTTGTCAAACACTCATAATGTTGTTGATCATTATCAGGCTTTTGAAAGTGACGATTGGGTAAAGCTGCCCTTTTGTGTCGACAACAGAGCTGTATATTTAAAAAAAAAAAGTATATTTGCCCAAGGCACACTTTGAACTGTTAAAGTAAAGCCTTGTGCTTTACGCACCACTTTCAGGCAACATGTTTTACATTATGTAATGCAGAGCCACACCCATGACTGTGATTCACAAGTAAAGGTTTTTAAACATTTGCTTAATATTTGAATGATGTCAAAATATGATAACACTAGATGACAATGAATAAATAAATATGCATCAATCTATGCGCAGAATAAATCAATCAGAACTAAATTCAATGAGAAGCTTACTAGAATTGTACAACTTTTGCATTCAATTATTTTTATATTGGTAGCTTCCTCAATGATCAAACAGTATTTTGCAGAATAGTGAAGATCTTTTTTTAGTCTGATTCTGTCACTCTTAAAACAGGATGTTGATTGAATGCTTGAGTCAATGGTCCAAATGTTAACAAAACTAGCAAATTCATTATCATATATTGTGTCGCCGTGAACAACCAGGCTCGGCCAGGTTTTACCACACCTGATATTACACAAACGTAGCCATAACTACAGCAATAAGAGGTCAGGGTTGGTTCTTCATTTATTGATGGATTAAAGCCATGAGATAATAATCACAAGATAAGTCTAGAGCATTGCTTTGGCTCTCACCAAAGAGCAATGCATCATGGGATCATAACAGATGAGTATATTTGTGTTGCTTAAGGATTACATATCGATTTAACCTGATCTTCAATATGCAGCATGTGTCTCAATAATCTGTGTGTAAAGATGAGCTTTGAATGTGCATTGAGATATACAGTAAATACAATCTCTGCTAAATTATCTTAAACATGGTGACTTACTGGCATCTCTGGTTGTTGTTCTGGGGAAAAGCAAGAACATAAGTTAAAGAGATAAAGATTAAAAAAAAATAGATGAGAACTGATGAGATGTTGAAGGGAGTCAAGTATGCATATGAATCATAATTAATCAATCAAGCCATAATATGAGCATTTTTTATAAGTCTTTCTAAATAGTAGTTTATGCCAATGACCAAATAAAAATCATTCAAAACGTTTTGATATGTTGTTGATTGATTCCAATGTCACTTAATCAAATATAGAGGGAATCAATTAATTCAAGTTAGGTCCTCAAAGTTTAGTACAAATATAACTTTATTGTGGACCAAGCCACCTCATGGCCTATGAAATTAACATTTTGATCATTTTGAACACCAATACACCAAAAATGTAAACAACCTTTGATTTCCTTTTTTTTTTTTATTCTATGCAGTAGTTTAACATTCATTATATGTATATATTTATATGTGAATCCTCTCTTACCCTTCCTCTGTGAGTGTGTCTGCTATGCACGCGCTTATCCAAAACAGAACACAAAGCCATTGTAAACGACCCATGGCTAACGCTGAAGGTTAGCGATGGAGGTATACAGAGCTAGCACCCTAGCTATGGGTCTTTATACCTTCGTCTGAGGCCAGGGATGACCATGGTCACAAAGAAAAGGGTTGGGTAGCATGCAATGGTTGGAACGGAGGAGGGGGGGGGGGGGGGGAAATCAGCTAAAGGACGGGCAGAGGCGTGGGTCGGGAATAGGCTCATTACATGCAATATTTGTAATTGACTTTTATGACAGCCTTTTACATGATCAAAAGCCAGGTCAATGAGTAATTGGACTGGGGTGAGGCCCGTGGCCTGTGTGGTGGATGTATGTGCACACAATTGCATTTCCCCTGACCCGTATGTGGTTCAGCACATGGGTGGGGAACCCTGGCTGAAACAGCCCTCATAATGACTCACCTTATCTCCTGTGAACCATAGATATCCCTTTTGGCTCCTATCTTTCTAAAGGGAGAGTCATTGGAAGTTTGGGCGCCTTTTCCATAAAGATAGCAATATGGGTTGTTCTATAACGGAGACATTTTCTTATAAGGAAGAACTAGAGGCACTATAACTATAGTCCTACCCTGCCTTACCAGAAAGGTTTTTTTATGTGTTGGAAAAGCATGGAAGGCTAGGGCCAAGGCCGCCCCTAGCCTTTATGGCGCCCTTGGCGAAGTCAGTAGAAGGTGCCCCTTCTTAGGGCAAGATGCCACAACATTGCCTTTCATCGTAAACTTCTCTTTTTTAAAAGCATTTGATGCATTATTCGTTTGCACAAAGCTGCACTTTTATGTACTTCGCCTCAGAGTGCCCGTGTATCGTACAGAGTTGGAGCACACCGTATTTTTTCAACGTTTTTTCTTCGGTGGAAATACAGAATAAACACCATGTAGCCGACTCCCTTCTGACCAGTGTTTGTAATAACGCAGTTTAAAATAACCTAACGCCATTATTTTTTCAGTAACGGCGTAATCTAACTAATTACTGTTACCGTCATTACAACCCCGTTACCGTACGTTTAAATGCGGTGCGGTACTATGAATTGAATAAACTGCGTAATCCGAACACACCCCTGGCTCCAAACACAAACTGCTACTGAGGAGACCGGGTGGGTTAACAACAAAATAAGCAATTATGATTGGCTAAGGCAGAGTCATGTTTCATGGTAGCCAATCGGAGCCTTTTCACACACAAGCCAGGACACGAGCGCCACACACACACACACACACACACACACACTAGATGACAATGAATAAATAAATATGCATCAATCTATGCGCAGAATAAATCAATCAGAACTAAATTCAATGAGAAGCTTACTAGAATTGTACAACTTTGCATTCAATTATTTTTATATTGGTAGCTTCCTCAATGATCAAACAGTATTTTTCAGAATAGTGAAGATCTTTTTTTAGTCTGATTCTGTCACTCTTAAAACAGGATGTTGATTGAATGCTTGAGTCAATGGTCCAAATGTTACAAAACTAGCAAATTCATTATCATATATTGTGTCGCCGGGAACAACCAGGCTCGGCCAGGTTTTACCACACCTGATATTACACAAACGTAGCCATAACTACAGCAATAAGAGGGCAGGGTTGGTTCTTAATTTATTAATGGATTAAAGCCATGAGATAATAATCACAAGATAAATCTAGAGCATTGCTTTGGCTCTCACCAAAGAGCAATGCATCATGGGATCATAACAGATGAGTATATTTGTGTTCCTTAAGGATGTCCAGCAGATGTTTCACAGCCTTTGCGACCAAGCAAATTAAAGTTCAGTTGGAAGCATATCAGGGCCTTGAATGGGGAGTTCAACCATTTAACAGATTATGGTCAAGTGAAAACTGCTCAGAAAAATCAAATTTCTTTGACATATAGCAACTTTTCTTTTTACAGTAACGCAAATAGTTACTTTCCCTGGTAACAAGTTACTAACTCAATTACTTTTTGGAACAAGTAGTGAGTACCTATAACTAAATACTTTTTTAAAGTAACGTTCATGATTCGTCTGGTCAGGTACATCCCGAGCACGGCGTGGTGGTTAAGGGTGGTTAAGACAACGGAGGTATTGATATGGGAGCCGAATAATCTACGAATGCAGTTTGTGTAGCGAGTGAACAATTTGACTGACTATTATTAACGATTGGTGATGACAATATTTTGATGTAATTTAAAGAAAGAAATGAATTGAATGAAAAATGAAGCCAGCTGCACATGCACTTAAATATATTTTATTATGTACACACGTATGTATACATAACGGATTATATTTAACGGTTAACGGTTATATTATATTTATGGAGAATAATTTTCTGTTCATCTCATTAACGTTGTGATTTATCAAATCAGACTGTCTGGGACAGACTGAACCATAGACTAGGTCAGCTCAGAAAATGTTATTTTATTATTTATTAATCCATTTTTTTAATTAATTTCTGGGATTCGGTTAGGTTGCTTTAGCCAACGTTCTTAACTTATGCTGAGTCACCGTATGCTAGTAAAGTGTGTGTAACTTTGATTTCTTTGTCTCAATGTTTTCATTGAGTAGTTAAGTCTTTATAATACATGATAGCTGTGTCACCCATCCAATTTTCCACCCACCCAAAAATCTGTTTAAACAATTTTTTGATTTACACTGTCAATATTTGACTTTTATATGCCATGTCACTTTTATATGGCATAAGGTATGAGGAAAATACTTTGTGTTTGAGGGTGGTTGCCCAAGACAGGTCAATTAATTGACCAGAGAATAACTTGTTCATGTGTATACAGTTATGAACAAACTATACAAAAAAACATCTCACCCTCAAAACTAAAATAGCAGGCAGCTATGAAAATACAGGAAACAATGTTTTGAGTGCATGCATCCATTTTCTCCCATGACAACAGAAAACACCCAATGAACCTTTGATCAACACGCGTCTGTAAGTGGTTTGATTCATGAATGAGTCATTCCTGTGCTCCCAAGACACTGGTGCACTTTACCCCATTACATTTACAACACACACACACACACACACACACACACACACACACACACACACACACACACACACACACACACACACACACACACACACACACTGTAGCAATGTATGTTACTTACTACACATTGAGTACCCACTCGCGGCCGGCCCTGGCAGCACGTCATCCCCACCCTCATCCACCCCCACTGGCTCCCCATCAAATCCCGCATCAACTACAAAACCCTTCTCCCCACCAAAATCCGAAAAGCCCCATTCCTTGCCCACTTCCTGTGGCCCCCTCTTGTTTATATATGCTTGTCTCCATGTGTTATTTTTTATTAAGTAATTTCGCTTTCTATGTTCCTGCCCACATTGTAAAGCATCCTTGAGATGAAAGGGGCTATCAATTGAATATATTATTATTAATATTATTATTACACCACCAGGTGGCTGCCACAAACAACCTTGGTGGCTTTTGCTGGGCTCCTCTGAACGCAGAGCAGGAGTGCGGTTAAAACCGGTTAACCGTATAACGTTTTGTAGCGGATGATACATGACCTGGCGCTCCGTGTTGCCATGTAGGAGTTCTCCCCGAGTGGAGATGGCGCTGGCTGGTTTAACCTGTGCACACTGATTACTCAATGTGCAAAAGGTGTGAAGCCCCAGCCAGCCCCATGCAGAGTCCAATCAGCCAACGTAAACTGTTAGCGCAGTGTTGAAGCCGAAGGAAAAACTTCCGGATTTTGCAACCTGGACCCTGGTAGACGATCATTTTGGGAGCACGTTTTTGAGATAGTTCCACCATTGAGCAAAATTACTGCAGCATTAACTTTAAATTTGGGCGCCCTGTCAATGTACATCCTCTTAAAGGGGCCTTATGCTTTTTTTTGGGGATAATAATATAATTTGTGGCTACTAATAGGATAGGTTGAGATGCCTTGATGTTAAAAAAAATACCCCTGTATTTTATTATTATTCCCACTGTTAATATCAGCAAAAACCGCTTGTTTTCAGCATTGTTGAAGAACGCTCTGTGTTTGAATCATGTCGCTTTAAGGACAACCTCCCGGCCAGCCCAGTCTGCGTTGTTTGGTCAGCACGGGCCTTCTGTTGTGATTGGTAAAACGCTTTGCTGGTATGTCGGCAAATTCACTCTCCGCCACCGAGGAGACCCTGGTGGGACTTGACCCTACCCTACATCTGAAACACTGCCAACCTGCAGTAATATCCAACGGACCACAGAAGATTGATCTGTGGTCGATGTAACTAATGTAAAAAATAATATTTTTATATAGGCCTATATGTGTATTCACAATTCCATTTCAAAGCAGATAACGATCTGCCCAGTTTACCGCACAAACGAAGCCCATGTTATGATGTGGTTGGAGGTTTCATTTGATATTACTTTTCACTTGACCTAATTTCCCAGTTTCCAGTTAGGATCACATTCTTGGTCCCATTTAGGGAGGATTATGAAGTTGCAGCCGACGCCCATGTTCGTTGCTTCCACTTTTTTTTAAGAGGAATCACTGTGAAATTGAAACATTATTCAGTGCTGTGGAGTCACATTTGTCAGCACTTTGGCGCCCCCAAGAGTCTCAGGAGCGCCTAGAAGCCGGTTCTCACGCTTACCCTGACGTGAAAAATGATAAAAACCAATTAAAGCCATTTTATCCATGACCAATATGACGGGCTCAGGCCTACGGAAGACTGTACATTAAACCGTCCCAGGCTGTTATGCAGGGTCAGAAAGGAACACAGTACAACATTCACAGCAACCGTTTGTTTATTCAACTAGTATGACAATGTGAGCATGCCCCAACTCAGGACTATTAGTATAAAAATAAAACGCAGTTATAAGAACCGAAAATAGCTCTGAAATGTAATGAAGAAATGCAATCTAAACCGTCAGCATCCATGGAACAAAAGGTGCGATTGTAAACATTAGGACCAGCAGTCACCATCACAGTGGCTTTGTGCCTTTCCATTGGTCCAAGCAACATCCTTGTGTCATATATGGTGACGTACCATATAAGGTCTTATGGGGGAACAGCGTAAAGATCCATAATCCTTTTCACTATTTTGCAAAGTATAACATCATACCTTTACAATTCAAATATTCACATTTAGTTAAACGCCACATTTGAACCTCAGTGGCCATTTTACACAACTATCATGTATTAAGGCAAAATAATACAATAACATACAGTAAAAATACATCATTGAAAATGCAGTCATTAGTTCAATTTGGGCCTCGAAAGCACTGAAAGAAGCAATTGCATTGAACACAGCAACAAGAAACCACACACACACACACACACACACACACACACACACACACACACACACACACACACACACACACACACACACACACACACACACACACACACACACACACACACACACACACACACACACACAACTGAGCTTGTAACTTGAACCAGTGACATCAGCCTTTTTCCACCTCTCCGGTCCAAGCGCATGTAGGAATGTTTTGTAGAACTCATCGTTTTACAGGAGGAGCCATCTCTTTTAATAAAACCAACAAAAGGTCATTGACTTCATGACTGATGTCTGTGTGCGTGAGCAAGCCTGTGTGTGCGTGTGTGTCTGTGTCCATGTGCTTCTTTAAAGGCTTATGAAATGTTGTGACTCAGCTAGCAAAGACATCCCTCGGGGTAACTCCCCTCCCCTCATCACTGACACGGACACGCCCACCACCCCCACCATCTCATCACATTAGGCCTTTATTGTGTTTTTATATAGCAGAACGCCTCAGGCCTGTTTTGGCTCATCTCCCTCATGCTTTTTTAACTCTCACTCGGGGGGGGGGGGGGGGGTTGAGAGTTGGAACAGAGACGAATTGGCTTACAGCGTGTTGAATCTTGAATCTTTGCATGTCTTATTATTTTAATATGTCTGTTTCATATTACTCCAGTGTCTGTGACCACAGACTTAAATAGTCTTCCATTTACTGTGTGTGACCATGTCATCTCCAGTGGTTTGACCAACCAACATCTGATGCCTGAGAGAGAGAGAGAGAGAGAGAGAGAGAGAGAGAGAGAGAGAGAGAGAGAGAGAAGAGAGAGAGAGAGAGAGAGAGAGAGAGAGAGAGAGAGAGAGAGAGAGAGAGGAGAGAGAGAGAGAAGAGAGAGAGAGCAGAGAGAGAGAGAGAGAGAGAGAGAGAGAGAGAGAGAGAGAGAGAGAGAGAGAGAGAGAGAGAGAGAGAGAGAGCTAATAGAGACAGAAAGAAAGACAGAAGGAAAGTGAGCAAGAGAGACAAAAAGAGTGTCAGAAAGGAAGAGAGAGAGAGAGAGACAGAAAGAGAGAGACAGAAAAAGAGAGCTAGAGAGACAGAAAGAGACAGACGGAAAGAGAGAGACAGAAAGAGAGAGAACTAGAGACAGAAAACAGGAAGAGAGAGATAGAAAGAGAGAGACAGGAAGAGAGAGAGCTAGAGAGACAGAAAGAGAGACAGGAAGAGAGAGAGCGCTAGAGAGCCTGTAGTTACAGCACCACCAGCACCTTGCACTCTCGCTTGGCGATCTTGTCCAGGCAGGGCAGCGCGGGGGGGCGGCCGGGGGGCAGGTAGAGGGGCGGGGGCCGTCCCGCGGGGGAGCCCACCGGGGGGGTGACGGCACCTCCCTCCATCACACTGGCAGCCCTGTGGGGGGCAGAGAAGACCAGTTGTGGGGTGTGTGTGTGTGTGTGTGTGTGTGTGTGTGTGTGTGTGTGTGTGTGTGTGTGTGTGTGTGTGTGTGTGTGTGTGTGTGTGTGTGTGTGTGTGTGTGTGTGTGTGTGTGTGTGTGTGTGTGTACACTTATTTAATAAGTCCTTAGTTACCACCACTGCATGTACGTGCATACGTGTGTGTCTGCACACTCATGTCTGTGCATGGGCAAACATGTGTTTGCTTGCGCGCCTCAGTGATTGTTAGTGGGCGGGTGTGCTTGTGTGTGAGCATATGTGTGTGTGTGTGTGAGCATGTGTGTGTGTGAGCATATGTGTGTGTGTGTGTGTGTGTGTGTGTGTGTGTGTGTGTGTGTGTGTGTGTGTGTGTGTGTGTGTGTGTGTGTGTGTGTGTGTGTGTGTGTGTGTGTGTGTGTGTGTGTGTGTGTGTGCAAGCGCGTGCCTGGTGAACGGGGTCCTGGGGGGCTGCTCGTGGGAGAAGCTCTGGGACCGGCCCAGGCTGCTGCGCTCCAGCAGCTCTCGCACGTGACGGGGGCTGGAGGGAGAGCCGCTCCGGGAACCCGGGGCCCCCATGGCCCCCAGAGCCGCCGGGCCCCCTGGCCCACGGCCCTCCTTGCTGGGGCTGCGCACGGCGTCCCCCGCCGAGAACTGGAGCTTCAGCTTCATGTTCTGGCTCAGCTGGTCGGACAGAGAAGGACACGGGGTCCATTTTAGGGGTTTGGGTTTCAGACTCCGCGGGGGGGCTTCACAGAGCCACACTTTAGGACCCCTCAGCCCCGAGCCTGGCCCCGGAAGAACAAGGAATAACACCCCTTATTATCCCTAAGGGAGAACCCTGGAGAAGGAATGCAGAATGAGGGATCCCTCCTTCAAGGAATTCCCCCCAAAATATTTTGGGGGTGCACCCCACCCCTTCCCCTCTTTAGATTTGAATTGTAATCCAGACCCAAGCTTTACTGTAACGTCAAGTCTTGCAAAACAATACTATATGCACTTAGGGTATCCAAGGACTTGGATAAAAGCTGTGTGGCACACATTCACGGCAGAGTAAACCATGCAAGGGCGACGGCAAACTAGTCGGGCGCAGGTCGGGTTAGGGGTCTCGCTCAGGGACACCTCGTGCCGGGGATCGAACTAGAAACCTTCCGGTGACGAGTCAACCCGCTCTACATCTCTGAGCTAAGCCAACCTAAAACAACAACAAAGTACATTTTGGGGCATATACGTTTCCTGCATCCCTCTGCTACGGGGATGGCCTCGTGCTCCTCTCCCCCCCACCCTGGACTTCTGCTCACGCAGAAGAGCAACCATGGCTACGACAAGCTGCACACGTGACAATACTCCCTGAGAGAGAGAGAGAGAGAGAGAGAGAGAGAGAGAGAGAGAGAGAGAGAGAGAGAGAGAGAGAGAGAGAGAGAGAGAGCGAGAGAGGGAGAGGAGAGAGGAGAGAGAGAGAGAGAGAGAGAGAGAGAGAGAGAGAGAGAGAGAGAGAGGAGAGAAGGAGAGAGAGAGAGAGAGAGAGAGAGAGAGAAGAGAGAGAGAGAGAGAGAGAGAGAGAGAGAGAGAGAGAGAGAGAGAGAGAGAGAGAGAGAGAGAGACCACATTTTCTCATCTGAACTGGGTGAAAACGGCGGTACCTCAAACAGACCCTCCTGGAGTATCTGGAAGCCCACGCTGAAGGACACGGTACTGCCCTTGCGGCAGGGGCCCAGGTCGGTGCGGGGGGTCCGGCAGACCACCGCCCTCAGCCCACCCGGGACGTCCCCCGTACAGCCACCCACGCTGCTGCCTGGAGAGGGGGGAGAGAGAGGGACCGGAGATGGGTTAGATGTATGAAGATGATATGAAGAAACATGGAAAATAAACATTACAGTCAACATACTTCACTCTCATTTCACAGAGTCCTAATAGTTACCACCGCTGTGTGTGTGTGTGTGTGTGTGTGTGTGTGTGTGTGTGTGTGTGTGTGTGTGTGTGTGTGTGTGTGTGTGTGTGTGTGTGTGTGTGTGTGTGTGTGTGTGTGTGTGTGTGTGTGTGTGTGTGTGCCTCATTTGTAAGTCTTAACAGTCGAGTTTGAGGATGATCAACAGAAACAGCGGGGGGTAATAGGGGACGGGAGATGCTTCCAGCAGGACATTTCATCGACAGAAGCTTGATGAAGAACATGCCGTGGATATGCTGTGCTTGCGTATGGATTTACTTCATGCATAAAGTGCGATGCTGAAGCCCCGAACTGCAATGAATACATTCGCTGTCAAAGTAAACAGAGGGAAAGCTGAAGAAAAGTATATTTTGATCCACATCCTGCTGGGAGATTTAACCTTGTTAGCCTTTTGCTGAATCATTATCCACCCAGCTGGCCCCAAAGTTTACTTTCTTCTGGAGGGATGAGTCACACGTCGTACCACGCACGTACACATTGGCAAAGGCATAAAATAATTACAATAAAGAAAACTAATAAAAAAAAATGTAACACACACTTTTCTTCATTTTAAGGCTTTGCCTTATATTTCCCCTGTTGAAAAGCAACCAAGTGTCAAAATTAAACCACACAGGGTTGATATGTGTTTGTGTGTAGTATACTACTTCGGTATCTTTCCAAGATATGTGGAGGAATTTTCCAGCAACTCGCAGGAACACTGCCCGGTCAGATACTAAAGACATCGCCAGGAATCCTTGTGAGGGAGGTCATGATTTTGGCAGCTGATACCTGTTATGGTATCGTGTATTTTTGTTGATTTAATGGAAATTCTACAATTATTATAATAATTCTACAATTTCACATTACCGAGTATGAATCATACGTATATCCCACAACTTGGCCTTGAGGAGATGACGGCAACTTGTTGAATTGACCCACTTTCTTTTCTTTCAGTTCACAGTTTTGCAGAGGATTATTCTTTACAAATCTATACTGAACTGTTACTGTTTGGTTTCGCCTTTTTAAGGAAATTGCAGCTCTGCAAAAATAATGGCAGGCATCTCCATAATCATTCATGAGCAAGCTAAAACCTTGAGCCAAATTCAAAATAGATTCATATATTTTAAGAAACCTAATATTATTTTTTTACACAAGGACATTCCTAAGAGACTTCCCGCCAGACCTTCAGAAACAGAAATTGTTTGAAAAAAATGTGAATTCTAGTCACAATAGTCAAACCACCGAGCTGAAGGACACACTAAACTAAACCAGGGGTAGAACAAATTGGCTTCTGAGAAACGGTGTGTTTTTAATAACTCACTGTGTCGCTGCAGCCGCATGCAAATTGATCTTAATTAGAGACGATTGAGTGGAGAGTCAAATATAGCCGGGGAAGACGGGCGTAATTACAGACAGTATTATGTGGCGAGCTGCATCTTCTCCAGACGGCCAAATAGAAGGATACTCTGTATGCAAATTGCACTGAGTGAAGACAAGGGCCTCATCGCTCTCCTTCTGTGACACAAAGTGCAACACTGTGATGTCTCTAAATGAGGATGATGGTTTTTCCAAACCCCTCAACTAACGGTTGAATTATGCCCACAGACACTACGCTTAAATCCAACTCTCTATTTTTTTTTACTATATTCTCCGCTCACTTTCCGGATAATTTACGATGCAGTTCGCGCAGATGGCCGTTTGTGCGACAGCATCCCGTTCGCGAGGTCACCAGATGTCACTAAAGTCACAACTCTGCGCTCCTTATGGCAAACTCAAGACGCAGGGAATCGTAACCATAAACACCAGCGTTGTATTAAACCATAAAAACCAGCATAGAGACCTACAGCGCACGCACAACGGCCATTCCCAGCAGAAGTACCGTATAATTCAACCGTAGCTTCAACACACTCCAACATTAGCTAGCGCTGACAACCTGGGGTGTCAGCACACCCCGAGTTATTAACATTGAATAAAAACGCAAGCTCGGCAGTAGAAGATCCCGGCCGCGTTTGTTTTAAACCCTGTGAACCCCCAGGCTGAATCAAGCTTGAGGACATGTTTCTGTATGCTCGCAGATGGACGATGAGTGGACTGCATTTATACAGCGCTTTAAGCTAGTGGCCACTCAAAGCGCTTTTACAATATCGGCCTCAGATTCACCCATTCATGCGCACATGAATGGTTGCGACCGCGGTGTCAACCCGTGCAAAGGCGACGTCCAGCTCGTCGGGAGCAGTTAGGGTAGGCTGCCTTGCTCAGGAACACCTCGACCCTCTAGGGGGGAGCCGGGGGGATCGAACTAGCAACCTTCCGGTTACCAGCAAACCCGCTTTACCTCCTTAGCCACATGCCACCCAATGAAATAAATTAAAAAAAAAGAAGGAGAACCTCTTCCTGACACTTACCGGGCGGCGTCCACACCAGACGGACGGACAGGAAGTCCCTGAGGTTGTTCAGCAGCGTGTACTTGACCTGGAAGCACTCCCGGGGTCGCACACCGCCAGGGCAGGAAGCGGTCATCACCAGCTGGGGGCGGTTCAGGCGCACCCTGGGCAGGGTGTAGTGGGTGCTGATGTATCTGGGGGGGGGGGGGGGGGGGGGGGGGGGGGCTGCTGTTTTATGTGGGTGGTGCGACACCAGGATGTATTAACATGCAAAAAGCCAGGAATAATACTCAACAAGGGTGTGACGATGACAGAAAACATATGAACGTAAGGATTAAATAAACAAAGAATCTAGGTTGGAAAAGGCATGACGGATGCAAGATTACAAAAGTGGGGCCAAGGCTGAGATGAAACCATTGAGAGCGTAATGGCAGAGAGGGCCTTTTTCTCCGCGTGTTACCTGCTGAAGGACAGCCGGGACACGGACCACTGAACCACAGCGATGAGGGGCAGCTCCAGACCCTGAGGCAGAACACACCATCCAGTGACACGGAAATCATTAGGCCAAGAAGTGATGAGCGTAAAGGCACATTCAGTCCTCCTCGTTCAGCGGCAGGAACCCAGTAAGGGAAGATGATCAAATTCAGCTTTATCTTTTGTTTTTTGTTTTTTAAAAAGGTCCCCTATTTTACCCTCTAGTGACCTCACACCTGGTGGGAATATAGGGGGGCTTTTGAATGAAGTTATTACGTTTTATCAAGGTATTCATTAAGCATCTGAAAATGGTGTCCCTAGAATCGCAGTACAAGGCTGGCATCAACCGGCCTATATCCTAGGCAGATTGTCAATAAAGCTTTTGTTTTTTTATCTTTCAATCAGATGGTTAATCATGTTCGATCTGCTGCCAAATCACCCACAGCAACAATCATTTATCTCTCAGTGTTCGTGTCCGTGTGGACCTCCTCACCAGCCATAGATCTAGTTTATCCAGACTTCCATCCTTATGCAAAGATCTGTTTTTCAAGTCACGGTTAAAAGTCTTGAGGCTTTGGTCAACAGATCCCATGCTGCCTTCCTCCCAGCATCGTTGTTCAGCGCAGGGAAGGAGCTTTGCATACGGTTTGTTTGGCTATTCAAAGGGGCCGGCTCTGTGCGGTTGTGTTGAATGTGTTTCCAGACGACGACAGAGCACAAGGCTGACATACAATAGGTCCGGAGATCTCGATTGTTGCTTTTCCTTCTTGTCATTTCTATGGTGATGTCGGGAATGAGAGATTCAAAATATTCCACTCCTTGGGTGACGAGTTTTGCCATGCGTCACTAGAATGCTTCAAACATCTGAACAAACGGACGGGTTTTCATAAAAACAAAAAGGTAAATATGCTTTTCTTGTATCTCTCTCCCTCCCCCTCCCTCCCTCCCCCTCCCTCCCTCCCTCCTTCCCTTCCTCACCTCATCAGAGTCTTCTTCAGGCCGATCTCGCAGTTGCAACTGGAACAGGAAGTTCTGCTCCTCCAAGGCAGAGAGCATGCTGGGTAGGCGTGAAGACTCGCTGGCCACCCGTCTGAAGGAGGCCGTGGTGACCTCGGCCGAGCGGTGGCTGCGCGTGGGAGGGGAGACACCGTGGGAGGGGAGACACCGTGGGGGGGGAGACACCGTGGGGGGGGAGACACCGTGGGGAGGGGGGGGTGGGGAGTCCTTTAGTATTAACAGACTTTGACTCAACGTATTAAGATGTCAAGAACAATCTAGGTACGTTTTTAATCTCATTCGGTCGAGGAAAAAAAAAGAAAACGCAAGACGGAAGGAGATTAGAAATGACTTCCGAAGATTAATCACAGGGGAAACAGAGTGATGAATTCAATTTCCTGCCTCGACTCGTGAAATGACATCTGAAGCAGCTTTAGGGACGGGGTCATCTGATTTGAGGTAACATGGATTCATCCTTGCTTACCCAACACGCCGACAATGTAAATACACCGCGTTCCAAATCATTATGCAAATTGTTTTCAATTAAACTCATGGATGGTATTGTGTCTCAGGGCTCCTTGGATCACTGAAATCAATCTCAGACACCTGTGATAATTAGTTAGCCAGTTGAGCCTAATTACAGGAAAACTACTTAAGAAGGACGTTCCACGTTATTAAGCCGACCACAGGTTTCAAGCAATATGGGAAAAAAAAAAAAGGATCTCTCTGCTGCCGAAAAGCGTCAAATAGTGCAATGCCTTGGACAAGGTATGAAAACATTAGATATTTCACGACAACTTAAGCGTGATCATTGTACGGTGAAGAGGTTTGTGGCTGATTCAGAGCACAGACGGGTTTGTGCAGATAAAGGCATAATGAGGAAGATTTCTGCCAGACAAATTCATTGGATCAAGAGAGCAGCTGCTAAAATGCCATTACGAAGCAGCAAACAGGTTTTTTAAGCAGCCGGTGCCTCTGGAGTCCCACAAACCTCAAGGTGTAGGATCCTCCAGAGGCTTGCAGTTGTGCAAAAACTTACTATTCGGCCACCCTTAACCAATGCTCACAAGCAGAAACGGTTGCAAGGGGCCCAGAAATACATGAAGACTCAGTTTCAAACAGACTTGTTTACTGATGAGTGCCGTGCAACCCTGGATGGTCCAGATGGATGGAGTAGTGGATGGTTGGTGAATGGCCACCATGTCCCAACAAGGCTGCAACGTCAACAAGGAGGTGGGGGGAGTCTTGTTTTGGGCCGGAATCATGGGGAGAGTGCTGGTAGGCCCCTTTACGGTCCCTAAAGGTGTGAAAATGACCTCGGCAAAGTATGAAGAGTTTCTGATTGACCACTTCCTTACATGGTACAAAAAGAAGAACCGTGCCTTCCGTAGCAAAATCATCTTCATGCATGACAATGCACCATCTCATGCTGCAAAGAATACCTCTGTCACTGGCTGCTATGGGCATAAAAGGAGAGAAACTCATGGCCCCCATCCTCCCCAGACCTCAACCCTAGTGAGAACCTTTGGAGCATCCTCAAGCAAAAGATCTATGAGGGTGGGGGGCAGTTCACATCAAAACAGAAGCCCTGGGAGGCTATTCTGACATCCTGCAAAGACATTCAAGCAGAAACTGTCCAGAAACTCACAATTTCAATGGATGCAAGAATTGTGAAGGTGACATCACAGAAGGGCTCCTATGTTCACATGTTACTTGGCCTGTTAAGATGTTTTTTTTATTGAAATAGATTTTGATTTCACTAATTATGACCTCCTAATGCTGCAAATTCAACATATGACCATTTTCAGTTCTTTACAACCTCTAAAATGTTTTGAAACTGTGTTGTGCATAATAATTTGGAACAGTGCATTTTGAGTTTTTTATTTTTAAAAAAAATACTGTTATCATTGGGAGGTTTGTTCAATAAAATTCAAATTATACTCTAACGGTTGATGACTTGAAAATTATACTGACTGTCATTCTCATTGACTATTTAGGAAAATCTGAGAAAAATATAATTTGCATAATATTTGGATCGCGGCGTAGATCTGATTTGCAGACTACAAGAGGGCCACACTAAACGCTGTCTAAACATCCATCCTAAACAAGGGAATCGAGAGACTAACCAGACGTTGTCCATGACCAGGACCGAGCCGTCCGGCATCATGGGCAGGTAGGAAGAGTTGTAGTTGGGGAGGATCTTCATGTCCCGAATGCACAGATCCTCCAGGGAGCTGCTGTTCAGCACTGCAGGGGGGGGGGGGGGGGGGATGTATGAGTGAGCGAGTGAATAAAAAACAAAAAGGCATGCTTGGAGACAAAGGCAGGAAATGATGGGACGGCAGAATGCGACAGCCGCCCATTGTTAGTGTTTATATATATATTTATACACGTGGGCGCTATCTATCAGAATGATTGCTGTGGTTTCCTAGAAGGGGACAAGATCAAATAAACAACGATAAATCAACAGTGCTTTGGATGTGCACACTGCATGTTGTTCATCAGTGGAAGTAGTACAAAAGGATTCACATCACAGACCCACTGAGAGCTAGCCTGGGTATACCCACGCTGCCTTGTGCGCGATTTCATTTCGCGCTGCTAGGCAGCCTGGATTCCATGGATCCGATTTTCGCCTGAGATAGGGAACCAATCACAGAACGGGGAGGGACGGTAGGGAACCAATCACAGAACTGGGAGGGACGGCAAGACGACGACGATGTCTATGCGACACACCGAAGCTTGTAGTTTACGGATCCAAAGTGGCAGCAGATGCGTTACCTTTTCGATGCAGCCTTAGATAGTGTTCTAAGTAGTTTAGAACCCAAGTTTATTTTGAAAGTAGAACAACTTTCGGCGTTAAACTCTTTCATTACTAAGAAGGATGTTTTTGCCCTGCTACCAACAGGCTTTGATTGATTGATGACGCTCCAAATACGAGAAAATGAATGTGTTGGTTCCCAGACCTCATCTGAATGTAGATTGAGATGAGGTCTGGCGTTAGCCAGGCTAACTGAGACCCTGGATGGAACGTGATCACACGTCCCCAGTGGGGCGGCCTGATCCCATTCTCCCCATCAACCCGCTGGTTTGCTCACTAGGGCAGCACGTCCTGTATTAACCCAGGTTCAATTCCGCCGTGTTTTCCACTATTCCAGCATGTCATTGCCTCTCTGTTTCAACACCACTTCCCTGTAGGTCTTGACTGCCCTGTCCCTAAAGAACAAATCCCACAAAAATAATAGATATTAACAAAAATGATATAATGCATTTAGGAAAAGGATAACGTGACCAAGTCCTTCGATAACCTGTAGGGTTTAATTCACATTATCGGCCCACTGTACATTATCCCACCTAAAACACGGCTACTTACTGAAGAATTGTATCATTTGACACCAAATGAAACAACCACCAAATTTTTTTTTTTTTACTGCTTCTGCTTCTAAATTTGTCCTTACTATTCTACGGTTGGGGAATTGTGTCCAGAGCAACAATCGGTCATAAACAGACCATAATAATGTCATAATCGACAAATGAGAATCGAGGATTCAACAAAAGCTGTGTAACAACACATCCTGAAGCACCCTTTTGGGCCAGCCTTTTGGCGATGAGCAGATTCAGAGCAGACTGACAATTATGGGATGTTATCTGTGCCCAGCAGCAAAACACTCGCCCACTCTGCCCAGCTGACACACCAAGGGGGCGAGTGGGGTGAAACATGCACCATGACACACTGTGTGCAGGCAGCTCAGCCTCACACAAACCACGTATACAAATAAAGCACTTATTAAATATGGATACAGTCAGTTGGAAATATGAAGCTATTGGAGTACCAAAGACGTGGCCCGTCAACAACATAATTCTACTTTTTCTGTCATAATGATTTCCACTGGGCCTGGGTAACGTGGACGCGTGTTGAGAACTGAAACTCTCTGTGTGACTTTCATTATGTGCCTCTCTTGCACCACATTCGGAAGCACCATTGAAACCAGAGCCATAAAGACAATGATGACCAGCAGAATGCATAGCAGCAAACCTACTTCTCCATTCCAAGCAGCGCGGAGCTGTGGTATAACCCAGGCTTTGTCCTCTGGGGCGGGGACTGGACTTAATAAAGAAAAAGGTTGCGTCGATACGATCACAGAATCCAAAAAAGACACACTTAAAACAAGGTTGTTGGTGGCATGTGACAACAGTGCGATGCTCTGTCCCCCCTTTGATCACATTCCACCACATGATTGTGCGCACGGCTGTTGTCATGGATACCAAAAGCCACTCAATTAATTTGACAACCGATGATAATGGTGTGTGTGTGTGTGTGTGTGTGTGTGTGTGTGTGTGTGTGTGTGTGTGTGTGTGTGTGTGTGTGTGTGTGTGTGTGTGTGTGTGTGTGTGTGTGTGTGTGTGGAAAGAAGTTTTTCATTTGTCAAATGTATTTAATGCCGTCCGCATGACTGCGATTAAATCAAACTCAATAATTACATTACCGCCCAACTAGAGCTGTGTGAGTGGGGGGGAGCCAGTGCTTGCACTTTGCTTGATTAAATAGGAAACAAATGTAACTAGGCAAACAATTCCATCTAAACTATTCTAACAACCAACCAAGTCCAGCATGGTTGCGAATGACAACAGTGTTTATTTATGTTTAGACAATTGATTGATTGATTTTAACTGGATATGGAGTGACAAGTAGCCTTGTCTCTTGATGGTGATGGATCGAACACACTCGTTGTGGCTGCCAAAAAGTGTGCCAACAAAATACATCCATGTTTCTAAAAAACATGGTTTTGTTGGTCATTATTGGATCCTGTGTGTACTTTCATTGGTGAAAAGTGAGACAGAGACAGAGACAGAGACAGAGACAGAGACAGAGAGACAGAGACAGAGACAGAGACAGAGAGAGGGACAGACATCAAAGACTGAACTCCCTACAGGGGGAGGGCTTGTGTGTGTTTGTTGTGTTAAATGTGTCTTCCTCTTACCTTTGAGCACTGTCAGGTGTTTACCCGACACCGTAATCTGCTGGCATTGGACTGCGGGCGGAGGAAGAACACTCAGGGTGGTGCTGACTGCACACACACACACACACACACACACACACACACACACACACACACACACACACACACACACACACACACACACACACACACACACACACACACACACACACACACACACACACACACACACACAGTTAAATAGATCCGAGATTAAAAGGGGCCAATTTCCTTCAGACATTATCAATAGAGACAGGATAAACAGTACACCGCCTACGTGGTTTTAATATGCATGATTTCTCATCAACATTGTTTAATCTGCAATTGTGAATGTGTGAGGGAGAGGGAGAGGGAGAGATTGTGTATATGGGACCCCACCCTGGGCCTTGAAGGAGCCGAGGTCCTGTCCGAAGATCTGCAGGGGGCTCATGAGCTGCAGAACCCTCAGGTACCCGTGCTCCCTGATCTCCACCTTCTCCTGCTCCTCCTTCCACACCGTCACCACGATCTGATCGTCACCACACACACACACACACACACACACACACACACACACACACACACACACACACACACACACACACACACACACACACACACACACACACACACACACACACACACACACACACACACACACACACACGAAACAAGTGCCTGTATGTACAGAGGGTGTGTTTGTACATAGCACCAATGCTATGTACTTTTATATGCACAAGGTTGGTACTAAACATACACACCTACCATGTATGCAAAACTCAAGCACACACACACACACACACACACACACACACACACACACACACACACACACACACACACACACACACACACACACACACACACACACACACACACACACACACACACACACACACACACACACACCTTGGCTTTGGCTGTGTTGACCGGCAGCTTGTCAAGGGACACTGTCAGTGGGAACACAACCTCATCGTCCACCACCACCGGTGACTCTAGGGGTGACTAGGTCGAAGTGAAGAGAGAAGAAGGAGACATTGAACCCTCAAGGAAAGAAATCCTGTACACACGAGCCTAATGTGCCGCAGTGCAAACATCTCGTCCTGTTGGCCAGTGTGCTACAGTAGGGGATACCTGTGGGCTGTGGCTGTCTGAGCAAATAGACCTCCGCCTGGATACAGGAACTAGCCAGACCTCCCGTTGGTTGATTTATGAAGAAGCAAGTTATTTTGCACAGATGTGAGAATTCTGTCGTATCGAATTCACACAAGCAGATAGAGCCAAAACCATCCATGTAGTGTGAGGGGCCGAGCAGTTATTATTGAAGCTGCCTACTTATACGACCTCCAGATATAGATAAAGATATAGAAGTTGGATGAATTGTCAGTTGGCTGTGTCTTCCAATCCCACACACACACAAACCTGCAGCCACAGGCGCCGCCTGCAGACATCTGACAGACAGGTGCAAGCATGCCTCTGCTTTCCTTTCACAATCTCTCGGGTGCAATAACTTTTTGTGGAACAAAGATCACAGTATCCGCTTGATAGCAGCAACCGACGCAAATTCAATGTTAAGGCTGATGAGGTCACACAAAGCACACTAGTCATGAGCCTATTGCCGAAACATTTCAATTTTGGATGTCAATTTTTAATCTCATGCAGGAAGGAAGTGAGTTGGTTTCTGTGTGTGTGTGTGTGTGTGTGTGTGTGTGTGTGTGTGTGTGTGTGTGTGTGTGTGTGTGTGTGTGTGTGTGTGTGTGTGTGTGTGTGCGTGTGTGTGCGTGTGTGTGTGTGTGCGTGTGTGTGTGCGTGTGTGTGTGCGTGTGTGCGTGTGTGCGCGTGTGTGTAATGTAACCTTTCAGATGAAGTGTATCAATACTTCCTGTTACACGTGTGACTGCCATTTGTAGCTGTGATCTCAATAGCACACATTTTTATAATATTACATTCTGAATTTACATCAATCCTTGTACTAATTCAGTTGTAATATCGGACCTATAAAATAATAACAATATCGACACAATGTGGGGAATACCTGAAACTCTTCTGTCCGGTTCTGCCGTCCGACGTTGTGAGTGAGAAGAGGCTTGCAGTGTCTAAAAACTTTAGTCCTCTCTTCCATCCGACACGGGGTCGCCTCTTCCATCTCGCACTCTTCATCTTCCCCATCCTCGCTGCAACTACTCTGAAAGTCTTGCTGAAACTGACTTGATTCGGGTCTAGGTTGCTGCGGCTCGCCAAGTGACACACTGGCCACCGCCGAGAGAGACCGCACCAGTTCTCTCCAGCCAGCCTTGGTGGATGTCGCTCCTCCATCCCTGAACCGCAGCACCAGCAGGAACTGCACCGTCTCGCCGAGATAGAGGTGCCTCCGCTGGGGGACGCTCCTGAATTTGGCCGCGTCGGATAGGTCCGAGATCGGCACGGCGGGGAAATACATGAAGTACTCGCATTGTGATTCTATCATCGCGACCATAGCGCAGGTGGCTGGGGGTAGCTTTCCTGCCTAGCCGTCTTTGATGATACGACAACTAACTTCAAAAGTAAAAACATGCACGCCGGTCGCTTTTCGCTCTGGGAGCCACCCGTCAAGAATAACATAAAGCTTCTTAAACTACAGCTATCGCCGATTATAAATATGTAGAATGATTTGACAAAACTTCCATTATTTGGTTTGAGTCCCGACTGTTTTCGCTGCTTCTCTTGAGGGCAGTCGTCAGGACGGCTAATCGAGCACAGGGCAGCAGAGCGGCAATTTAAAATAGGCAGAACTTCTAAACATAGTTCGATGTTCACAAGGATTAACATAACATACCACAAATAAAGACAAGTAGTCAGATGTATTATCAAAGTGATCAGGATAGCAGCATGTTCAATTGAAGGTCAATTGGTCAACTTTTCATTAAATGGCCGACGCCTATTTTAATTAGCCTACATGTATTTATTATTTTGACCAATTGAAGAAATTCTTTATTTTGAGAATACAACTAACAGTAATCTTTAAAACAAACTATATTGTAAATCCCTAAATATCAACCAAAAAAAACAAAACAATTAGACGAATAAACATTTTTTCAGTCCTTCTGTGCATAAAATAAATGAAAATTATAATTTCCTGAAGTTCACAAAATAAAATATGGGAAATACTGCTGGAAAATGTTTTTATTAACATAATGAATGTGCATTTCATTGAACCATAACGCAACCCACCACGTACCACTGTCACGCCCACACATGACATATTCCTTTAAGAATAAATAGGCTATAGTATGTACAAAGGTTAATTACAATAATAAATACTGGAAACTAAGGTTTTGCCGTTGACCCTATTGTGCGGCATAACAATGATCCTTCTATTCACTTAGCCGTTTTCTTCTGACTTAAAAGGAACGTCTCTTCTGCAATGAGATTTAAGTCAGATAAGAGAAAAACCACCGTCAAAAACAGACGCTGAAACCTGGATATTCAATCAACGTGAGCTACCGTGAGTCCATCTTCCAATACAAATAAACGCATTGTAAGCAAAAAAGGCAAAGCATATAATTATTATTATTAATTGTATTATTAGCCTATGTCTGTGTTGTAAGTTGTACCACAATCAAAGTTAAAAACCAAGGATGAATGAATGGGGTCTTGAACGCACAAAACTACCTGCGATAAAGTGAAGTGGGCCATCATTCAGCAACGTACGTTGCTGAATGTGTTCAGAACAAGTTTGCAACAGGTTACTTTCTCAATATTCAGGATCCTTCTGTTCCAATACTTTTCTTTGATCTGTTCATGCTGCTGTCGTCGCTACCTTTCTGACAAAGCGGCAAGTATGACTAACTTACAAACCGACCAGCCGTTAAATGACAAAGAGATAGCCAATGATTAACCAAAAAGACACCAAACTACAATGCGTCGCTTTTCTGTAACAACTGCCAATTCGAAACTCAACTACATAGCCAGGTTCCGATGGAAAAAAAAAAAAGCAACAATCGCGCACATTGTGTGTCACTGGGGGTGGATTGAGAACACGAGTCTGAGAGGCTGTCTGGTAACATTGAGCCAACCTGACACCACCCCGTGGACTGTAAAATGAAACCACAGAGGACCGACGACGTTCTCCATCGATTGTCACATGATCAGGCAGGGTCTAAAGTCACTGTAACAACGTTATCTTTTTACCTGCCGGATTTACCGTCCAATCAACTGCTCTACCATGGAAAACAATTTCTTTGAATTGTCAAATGGTCAAATCTATCCAGGGTTCCTTTTGAACCTTGAACTAATAATTATGCAGTAATACCAGATGTGTAGCACATTACAATTAAACTCTTCTTGTTCAATAGATATATCAGAGTCAATAGTTATTGAAGACCTACAGCAATATATCATCAATTACTTATTTCCAACTAGTTAATTTCAGAATAAGTTAAAACAAGGAAAAAAGTTGTTAAACTAAGATAAATGCAAATGTAATTTCAAAGCAATACCAGCAGGTGTCCTTACATAACGGGCAGTGTTCTCACAAGGAGTGTATAGACGATCTCTCTTACCATTATCTATTTAGCTTAGGAAAGAAGATAGTTTATCATTTGGCCAGATGCCGTCTTTGCCAGATTTGAGGGTCAATTGGTTGACACCTTAGTCCGTTGTATCCGCCAATGTGAGACACAAAGAAAGCGTGAGTGTGTGCGTTGCAAGTGTCGTGGGAGGTGCGTTAGTAGGCTACTGGTGTGTTTAACAACATCTAAAGCCATGCCTGTCAATGTTGAGACATTAGCATGAATGTGCGCACATTATTGCACATTGTGTGCGAGTTTATGCGCGTCCATGTGATAGGCCTACGAGTAGTAGCCGATGCGCAGGAGGGATTTTTGCAAGTGTGCACAGATATCAAAATAACATGCACAGGAGAACAAGGCCAGCTGTTTCATAACAACAGCGTGTTTCCCCTGCACCAATAACCCACAGCAACAATTCCCCAAAATTAGGAACTCCCAGCAAAACTGCTGTTATGTTACCTCGAAAATATTTCGGACGGATTATTATCACATAAAAAAGGAATTCATCCACAGTGTAGTCCTGTTGCAAAAACACACACACGCCATCTCCCACATACTCGAGCGCCTCCCCCTCAAGAACGCATTTGCTTGCCGAGAAAATAATGTTTTTTTTAATTTGACAGGCGGCCTCTTCAGAAATCGCATTCTATTCTCCCACACCCCGACGCTCTCCGTCCTCCATGAGCGTGGGGTTGCCAAGCGCACGGCTAAATTTGACCTCAGCACGGCTCGCTAGCACTTCCCAACAGCAGTGGTCTGTTGCAAATGAACAGCCGTATAAGATATTCAAACAGTCTCAATCTTGGTCCCTAGTAAGGGTTGCGTTTCCCGCTTCATTTAGCCAAATCGATATGCTTTTTTGTTGTTGTTACACCTTTTCATGCCGTGGACTATCTATTAACGATAGCGTGAAAGCGACTGGATGGTTGAGGATTCACACTGTGCCATATAACTGTAATAAATAATCTATTTGTTCTGAGGTTTCATTAGACTCGGCTCAGAGTGAGTCAAATGAACAGCAAAATAATAATACAGAGAATACAATTGGTCTGGGTTTTCCATTTTCACATTTTGTTGATCTTAATGGGACCAATTTAAAAACCTACTTGAAATATGAGACATTCTCTACCAAGGAAATGACACAAATCAGGTCTGCTGAAGTCTGGAATGCCATACCCCTTTCACAGCAATGGAATCGCACCAGGAACTCCCCCCCCATCGTAATGACAAACGCATTAAAATATAACAAATGGAGAAGCAATCCTTTTCAGTTGGTCCAGTTAAAAGGCATAAGGTAAGGTAAGGTAGGGTAGGTCCTTGTAGGACAGCGCAAGGTAACTAGGTGGAGTTGAACTAGCGTGGGCCTCCCCATTCCCCCACACTATCTCAGTCTCCCTTTGGCATCGGCTCGTAGGAGCGAAGTCTGGTTCTGCCTCGCCAACCACTCCCTCTCCGCCGCTGCCATAGTCCACCCCCCGCGGGGACCTGCCCCCTCTCCGGCTCCTTGGGGGAGTCTCTCTCTGTTCCACAAGGGGCGCCCTCCCACGTAGCCCCCGCCGACCGCCATCGCCGGGCCCCGGGGCCGCTGGCCCGGGGGCCCCTTGACGAACTGCGGCCGGGGGAACTGCTTGGCGTCCAGCACGTCCTTGTACTGGATCTCTCGGCCGGATGAGGCGCAGGCAGGCCTCGGTGGTGGCGTTGTCCAGGCCCGGCTGCAGCTCGTAGCCCAGGATCTTCACCACGCCGCTCTGGAAGGGCCGGATGCCCTTGTCCCTGATGCGCTGCGCCTCCACGGGCTTCCCGCCGTTGCGCAGGCAGACGTGGGCCAGCTGGTCCCGCCGCGCCCGCAGCAGCGCCACCTCCTGCTCCATGCGCTCCGGCCCGAAGCGCCGCACGTCCTCCCAGAAGCTGCGGTTGAAGGCCTGGTACAGGTGCCAGTCCAGCGCGTTCCACCCCGCAGCTTCTCGCGCTGCGCCGGTGTCAGCGACAGGTCGGGCGGCGCCCGCATCGGCGGGCGCCCGCCCCGCACGCCCACGGCCGCCGCCACGGCCGCCGCCGCCGCCTTGTCCATCCAGCTCTCGCCGCCGCCACCGGCGGCCCCGTTCGGCGGCTTCTGCTGGCGGGCGTTGAGGCTGAAGGACACCACGGCGTCCAGCGGCCAGCAGAGGGCGTGCCGCAGCAGCACCATGGATTGGTCGAAGTACTCCGAGACAAGGATCAGCCGGAAGGCCCGCCGCACCAGGGCCTCGCCGCGCAGGGCCAGGCCCTCCGAGAAGTTGGCGTTGTGGTCCATGCCGAAGTCGAACCACAGCAGGTTGCGGGCGTAGTGGTTGTTGCGGAGGCGCGGGTCGTAGTACTGCCGGGGGTTGTCGGCGAAGTCGCCCAGGCTCTTGGCCTTGCGGAAGGCCGGGGCCACCTCCTTGTAGTAGGCGAAGGAGGACTCCGTCAGGGCCACGGGGTCCCGGACGATGGAGAAGTAGAAGGTGTCCTCGGGCATCACCTTTTCTACCTGAGGGAAACGGGGGAAAGGCTCTCGGTTAGTTCAGGCTCCACAGGGGTTTTTCGTCAAACCGACTGATTATTCTGATTGTCGCTCCGTCCCGCTGCGTCCAGAGGCATTCCTCCGAGCACGTTGATTAAGCCCCTTGGAAATCCTTAATGCACCGAGACTTTCCAGACTAAGATGCAATTGCGAATTGATTTCCGAGGTCAGGCTGGATTTATGCTGCTTGGATTTGAATATTGATTTTCAACTGGAAAGATACTTTTATGTTCCATCTCTTTAACCAAGATCTTTAAAGGCTAAATAATTGGCCTGCAAGAAGCTTGTGAATATTTATTTGATTACTTTCAAATGCTTCTATTAATAACAAGTGGATGAGTAGGAAGTCAACTTGGCTACTAATATATGTAAATACACCAACATTTTTTAATTTTGAAGTATGCCAAGCATAGAACTCCCTAACGTACATTGATATTCATGGCATCCGTTTTGAATTTGAATGTACATTTGAAATATTTCAGTTTCCTTAAAAATTGCTGCGTCAGGCACTTCTCTGGCTGTATATTCACCTACTATTAAGCATCTCATTTAACAAAAAAAAAAAACTTTTACTTCGCTGTGGTATCTGCTTCGTAGTACAAGTATCCCCATTGGGCTACTTTCTCTGCAACACTGCGTTTCTGCTGATGGAAAGCCCAGTCTCTGCAAGGCTACAGACTCCAGGTTTTAACACCTGCGGTTTGATCTTCCATGACCCTGTCCACGCACCTAATCAGGTTCTCTATCCCCACTTGTTTGTAAAGCTTAACTGTTCAGAGACAAGCGTGCCATGTGCTCTATTGGCTCAGCACCACAGGGTTGAAAGCTACTGCTTGGTCAGATAAAAATGTGTGCCAACCACTCCGACCTTGACAGTAGGCCTGTATGTGCATGCGTTCATAAAAATCAAAACAGAACTGACTGAACAAGGCGTTCGGAGGCGGAGTGTTTAGTTGCTACAAGAATCAACAGGGATTTAAAACAATACGCCTCGATATGTACGCCAACAATTTCAGAAACATGTGTATGCAGCAATGCATCGCTATGCAGTTGAACTTGTATTGTAAAAAATACTAAATTTCGTACAACCGAGGGCGTCGTCATCATTACTGCCCATGGCCAATCTCACTGAGGTAATGTGCAACTTCAACCAAGCCCTAAAAAGGGGGGGGGAGGGGGGGGAGTGAAACACTTTCTTTTCCAAGGCCTCTGGTCTGGGGGAACATACCTCAGGCTTATTGAACCTCATGTGGTTTCCCATGATGTCGAAGTCCAGGACTCGGGGCCCCTGGTAACCTTTGACCCGGTGGGCGTTGAACAGCAGGGGGTACCCCAGCTGGTAGCCCATGGGCAGGGCGAAGCGAAGGCCGTGCTCCTCGCCGAAGCGGTAGAGCATGTTGAGGACCGTGCTGCTGGCCGTTTTGTGGGTCTTCAGGAACATGAGGTGGGTGTGGGGCCGGCAGGAGCCCAGCGAGGGCCCCTGGGCGTCCGGGGCGTAGAACAGCAGGCGCGTAGCCGGCTGGACGCTGCTGAACAGGGGGAGGAGGGAGAGCGAATGGGTGAGCCCGGATGCAAGGCCATTGTGATCCACTTGGTTTGGCAAGCCCGTCTGTGGCAAAGTGGGAGTCTATATATAAATATACACAAACCTCTGTTTAAGAGTAAACAACAGACAGAGTGAGAGCCTCGATGAATCATGGCAACTTGCTTAGCCTATTCAAACCCTTTGGTTACACTAAATAACCACAGCGGTACGAATCCTCCCAAAGCGCTGTTACTTTCACACACACGAGAACAAAGTTAAACTTTGCTTTGACATCTGGCCGGCGATTTAGACAGGTCACGTTGAATGTGAACTGGTGTTTACGCGTGCACACATGATTAACCCCAGTCTCCAGACCGTCGGAGACTAGCTCTCAGACTGATATAGGAGGGAAAAAAAACTAAATCTGGGGAGCCTCAGTGAAGAGCAAGCTCCCAGATGTTTACAGGGGAACCCAGAGTGTGTGTGTCCATGTCTGTGTTCTGAGTGAGCGGGAGAGTAAGGGAGAGTGGGGGATAAAAAAAAGAAAGGGCAAGAACAGAGACTATAACGGGGGAAGGGGCTAGACACGTGGAAGTGGAGGGAGGGAGAGAAGAGAGCCAGTGAGAAAGCGAGAGAAGCGAGAGAGAGCGCGAGCGAGAGCGAGAGAAAGAGGAGAAGAGTGTGAGACGACAGAGAAAAGCAGAGAAACGACGAGGCGAACAAAAGGAGGAATGGTACGGGAGCCCAGGGGACGCAGTCTGATGAATCATTAGTCAGAGGAAGGTGTGGCTTTGGAATCCAAAGTCGTGCGTTACCATGACCGAAAGCCATGCCCCAATAGAGGCTCACAGCCCCCTGGAGCAATGTGCACATCCGACATTCCCATAGACCCCGCGAAGGCGGGACTCTACACTGAAGAACAATGAGCCACCCTGGCAACATCTGGTTCCAAATCTGGACACGTATTCAAGTGCATTTTCAGGGGGAAAAAAACAACCCTGGATGGAAGCCTAAACATGCAAATCTTCTATAAAAGCTGCATGGCAAATTGAAATAAATAAAAAGGCTTTTCTTTCCTTATTTCACTGTTTTGCTTTGTCCACTTTAACAGCCTCTAAATAAATTGTTCAGTTTTTGTTTACAGAAACAATACAATCCTTATCTTATTGGGGGTTACGTTGAAGCAATGAGGTCCGCCGTAGCCTTTAGTTGTATACCTCCTCAAAGATGATAAGAACTTTAACTAGATCCAATGACCACCTCGTGCAAGAAGTATGTGGATGTGGTTTGCTGTTTAACTTGGCATCTGCAAAAACTGGTTTGAGGGACTGTTAAAGAAAACCTACAAATACACAGAACACAGTGCATGCCACTCAAAGTGCTTAGTATTAAGATTGCACAGCTGAAATACAACAAACGCCGCTTCCACAATGGGCATGGATGGTCACCAGCACCCAATGGCAAAGAGACACTGGGATCTTTTTCTAGAAAGCAGATCGATTCTAAACATAACTCTGGACTCTGGTTTGCGTTATTGCAAGTCCGGTTAGTGCCGGGGGGTTTGAGCCGTTTCCAGAACAGCAGTTTTACATTTTGTTGGATTTAGGGTCACTGGTTCATTAGGAAAGTCCTCGTTAATGGCAGGCTTTAAAAGCCAGCCTTAATCATGCGCTGAAAGTGAGATTGATGATGGATTGGGAGCGTAATTGCGACAGAGAAGCGCAGCGTGGCTTGTTGCAGCCGGGCAAAAGGTTGTCATGGTGATGCATGCAAAGGGAGTCGATTCCATTGCCTTAATATATTGGAGATGTTTTGAAGTGAACACAGACATGGCCTAAAGTACCTGCTACCTTAAACACACTACATGAATAACGTGTTTAGAAATGTTTGCCTGCATCACACCGTTGTGATGCACTGGACACGTCACAGGTTATTTGGATATAAAGCCCGAAGAACTCAAGAGACTCGTGCCAATATCCAGCGATTATTTGTTGACACCACTCATTTTTCGAAGATGTTATTTCTTATGTGTGCTGGAGTCAGAGTGTGGGTGTGTATATGTGTGCATTCATGTTCATATGTGCATGTATGCATGCACGCGTGTGTGCATGTTCATATGCGCGTGCATACGCGTGTGTGCGTGTTCATATGTGCGTGCATGCGTGTGTGTGTGCGTGTTCATAAACATGTGTGCGCGAGTGTGTGCATGTTTCTCTTACCTCTTGTTGAAAATGAGACCCATGAGCTGCCCAGCGAAGGCGATGGCAACAAACACCAGGAGGGCTTTCCACAGCCACAAGGGCCCTGGCCGGTAGCAGCCCATCCTCCTGGCAGGGCAGAGATGTGCCACGGACAGGGGGAGGGTGGAGGAAAGAGGAGCAGCCATTTATTAGCATGTTTCAGTACAATAGAATAGACATCTATTTGAAAAAAGAACAAAAGAAAGAAGTTTTTCTTATAGCTTGTATGAAAAGATGGTTGAAAAGGGAGACAGACAGCCAGACAGGAAAAACATACAAAAGAGACAATGGTCTATATACGCAAAACCACAGCATCAGAAAAGGAAGTGTTCTCAGAGTCGAAACGCTTCCCCCATGTCATTCTGACGTGAGAGTGACAGTGAGTTGTCCTCCTCCCATTCCCTTGGTAAACAAATAGGTTCACGTCTTCAGAAGCTATTACACCCGTGTGGCTGCGTACCTTCCCTTATATCTGCGGCCGGGAGCGATATTAAACCCGCAGAGAAGAACAATTGCCTATTTATCTCACACACACACACACACACACACACACACACACCACACACACACACACACACACACACACACACACACACACACACACACACACACACACACAGTTTTCGCTGCAATCCTCTCCCCAAATCGACGGCCTGAAATCACTGTTCCGAAAACGTCCCGATTCTACGTGACATATCCCCCCTTGTGTCCCGACGCCACGGTTCAAGAACGGCACCGTTTTGAAAGGAACAAACGCCTTGACCATGGGATCGGATGGGGGGACGGATCTTATTTTCCTCGCCTACCTTGTTCTCCGTCTGAACACCATAGCGGCGGAACCGGTCCGCAATCAGATACGGGGCTCCTCCTTGTAGGGCTGCTGCTGCTGCTGCTGCTGCTGCTGCGGTTGGCGGCGGCAGCGATGAGCCCACGGTGCATCTCGGAAGGTCTTTTTATGAGGCACCGAATCCACCGACGTTATCAAGGCACCGGACTACATTCCCATATCGCGAGAAGGGATGGGAATGGCCGTGTTTTCTCCCCTCCACACCCACCCTCCCTCCCTCCCTCCCTCTACAACGCTCCCTCGCAGGCTCAAACGCAGCTCCTCGAGCAAATGTAGGTATATATATAGACTCCGCTGCTGCTGCTGCCGCCACCTTCAAGACGCATCGCTTAGCACGAGCGTATTCATTGTGCACGGGACGTCGGGCGCGAGAGGGGGAAAAGGGGGGGAAAAAAAGCTAGGATTGCACGCGGGCTCGGCGTTCAGTCGCGCTCTGACGTCAGCCGTCTAGCCTGTGGCTGATTTGCTTGCATGCTGCTTATTGTGCGCTTGCGTCGAGACGAGCAGGGGATGGTTGGAAAAATAGATATGAGAGCTAATTAAAATATTTTATCCGCGTTGTCCAGGTATTAAAAATAACCGTTGCAATTGACAGGCTGGAGTGTATATTTTCGGGGGACAGAATGTGAAAACGGTTGTGCGGTGGTGCATCTTTCACATCTAGCCCCCCACAACAAAGGCCCTGTGGGAGAACACAAGTGGGCCATTCACATGGCTAGTGTTGTGGTGTATAACCCTGCGAGGTTATGTAACCACAATCCTTAATTGTTTTAGGTTCATGGAACGGCTCAATTAGGCCTACTCTGCCTAATAAGGGTCAAGTTTAGACCAAGCTTTTTTCCCACTTTATTACAGCTATTACCAATTGCTCCTAGTTTTCCCCTTAACCCCTTAATTTTAACATAGTAGGAAGGAGTAGGTAGACCTAAGCATTCAAGCAGAGGCAGAAGTAGGCTGTGTTTCTCACAAATTAGGTTCAAATTAGGTTTTCTTTCTCTGAAATTGTGGCGAGTGAAGCAAGGTGACTTGTGTAACATTCTGCAACATAGTCACCAAAAATTGTAGATGATGGTTGGATTCCACCTAATTCAAACAACAAAAGCTTGACTGTGTATGGGGCTAATGGTTTAGCACGTCAAAGCAACAACTTCAAATCAGCAAACAATTATTTATTCAGGTCAATTGCTGTGTTCCTGGAGTAGAACCGGTTCCACTTTGAGGTATTCACCCTAAAGCCTCATTTAACATTTAACAAGAACGGTTGGCATACAACTCATCTGTCAATGTTCAAACACCTGAACCTTCCTATGGAATACAATTTTCCTATATTAAATACACAAATGAATATATGTTCCATTTAACCATATAATTTTTAATGAGAGTAACTGCTATCATTCAACATTTTACTTTCTTTATTAGTTAATTAGTCATCTAATGGGTCTTTCAAATATGTTTCATATTCAAGTTCAGCCAAACAGCAAAACAATGTCTTGCTTTGTGTAAATCTAGACTTGTTTGTAGACTGGCTCATCTTTTTGTCATTGACGATTTTTAATCAGAATATTTTTCTTGAATCTCCTTGCCTTCCTAACGCCTGCTCTTGCAGGCCTCCTATTGGCCGGCCCGCTGTCAACAGCCCTCCAGTCAAAACCAACAGCAGCAGCACCGTTACGCCTCGTCACGGCCCGCTGTCGGCGTTGTTCGGAGGGATACTGTCTGTTATGCAAATCACCTGGTTCCTCTACTTCTCACACACTCACACACACACACACACACACACACACACACACACACACACACACACACACACACACACACACACACACACACACACACACACACACACACACACACACACACACACACACACACACACACGAGTCTCTCGACATAGGAAAATGCAAGGGTTGAGATTTATAACGGGCAAAATCACTGAGGTGGCTAATTGTCTGTTGTGAGTCACCTGGAGGAGACGCAGCCATTGTCTCTGATGCAGCACGCAAGGTACTCACAAGAGACTATATTTAGCACCGAAGCGTCTTAACGAACGCGGGCTCTTAAGACAAGGCTAAGCCACCTGGCTCCCCCTCCCCTCCCCCTGCCAGTCGGCCAGCTGCTCAGATTAACTACCCCCCCCCATCCCACACACACACACACACACACACACACACCCTCAACACCACAACCACCACCGCCACCACCTCCCTGCTTGACCAGTCCTTAGTCACTCCGCTCTAACCCCTTCTGATAGTTAAGTCTTTTGTTCGCCCCCCACCCCCTTGTTCAGTAGCGACGATGAAGTCCCACAAATTAAGCTCAGTGCTCAGTGGTTGGGTCGTACACGCTCGGTCGCGCTTCCACTTGATTTACAATCAAAGGGGGGAAGAATGAAAAAACAAAATGGCGTCTCATGTGGTTCCGATGACAGCTGGAAGGCGGCGAAATGCACATGTGGCCAATTGGAAGATGAATCCAAGGGCAAGTTGAAATCCGGTCCCAGAGAAAAAAACACAGGCCATGTGGTGGTGGTCTGGTCGGGAGGAACACACCACATTCCAACCCTTACTCGCTGCTCTTTCAGAAGGTCAAACGGCATCCTGCGGTCGCACACAGTGCATCGCACTGAGCCCAGCCAACAATCTTTCTTTGTGTTAATGCTCAATGCGTTCATTGCCATTTAACCACTCAACTACACGACGACCAGATAACATTCCCCGCCGGGGGGAAGAAGAAGTGTTCAGGGTGTAGTCAATGATTGACGCAATTTGATATTTCAACTGCCTGCCAACATTCTGTTTGCCCCCAATAGAGTCTCCTCAATTTACTCCCCTCACTCGCCTAGCTGCCTTTGTGTGACTAATTAGCACTTGGCTAGCCAACACGGAGATACGGGGCCTAGCCTATCTTCGTTCACACAGCTGTTCTCATCTCACGACGGGACGTTTGGAACACATTTCACCGCTCCACATTTGCGAGGCCGCGTTCCCATTCTGTCCGCCCCGGGGACGTTTCACTGGAGCACACACACGGCTCGTAAAAGGAAGGAAGATGACGGAAAACTGCGCTGTGGTTGACCGGTATAGCAGCAAAATGGGGCGGCAGTAGCTCGAGGAGGTAGAGCGGGTTGGCTGTTAACCGGAAGGTTGCTAATTCGATCCCTGCTCTTCCTGGCTGGATGTAAAGGTGGCCCAGAGCATGACTCCTCACCCTGACTGCTCGCAATCAGCTGGCTGTCACCCTGCGTGGTTGACTCCGCTGTCGTTGTGTGAATTAGTGAATGAATCGTTGGAAGTCACTTTGGATGATAGCGTCAGCAATATCACCCTAAATGTTAATGTAAATGTAAAATGTCTCACCCTCTGAGTGTGTGTGTCTGTGTGTTGCCCAGGTACCCATATGAGAGAGGAAATTATTTGTTTTCTAATACATTTTTCGGCCATGACTGCAGTGGTGCTGCTGGGTTATAATTTGGCACCTCTGTGTGTGGACGGATTTCCCCCCTTTTCCTTTCTATCCCGGTCCTGTCTTATGGGTCTGCTCTAATAGAGCCCTGTGGCACTCGGACCCGGGTTCACCTTCATAGGCCCTCTATGACAATCTCTGAGGGCCCTCATTTAAATGAAATCTGATGAAGCCAATTCAAGAAAAAAAAAACGTTCAAAAGCGGCCGGTGGGAGGAGAAGTGGACAATGAGCAGGGACACATAAGATGGGCCACGGAGAATGAGGTCTCTGTCAGACGAAATGTGAGGACCCAGGCAATGAGCGTACTCCATCGCGGGTTTGTATTGTACGTCTCCCTCCTTCTATCGCTCTCTTTCTCCCGGCCTCTCTCTCGCTCCGCACCTCTCTGAATGAGGCATCACCGGAGAGCCGTGCACTAGCCGACCTCCTGCCAGGCCAGTGAAAGTGAAGCATTGAGGGGGGAAACAGTAGCGACCGCTTGGGCGACGGGCGATCTAGGAGGAATGGGAGAGGGCGGGTGACCGGCGGAGGGGTGAGTGAGTTTACTCAAATGGAGGTGGAGGGAGGGGGGAGAGAGAGAGAGATAGGTATCCGATCTATAAGGGCATTTTTGAGGAACTGTGCATTTCAACAGTTTCATCTTGTAAACTTGTTTCAAATGACGGTACCGACCGTGATAAAGCTTGGCGACCCATTTGTGTACACAATCACAATCAAATCAAATCAACATTACTTATACTGTGCAACTTTTTATTGTAATCATATGAATTAGTTTAAAAAAAGTCTGCACTGGGTGCACCACTGGTTAGCATGCTGTGCCAGGGAACAACGTTACTCTGAGGTACTCAACTCAGGAACCCAACTCAGTCATCATTCATGAGATCACTTTCACTTCATCCACGACTCTGACGGTCGGATTCCCTTCTCTAAGTCAAGGCCGTTTCACATTCTCAGCATTCATAGCATCGTCGACCAAAACACCCCCTTGAATCGTACCCTATTCAACCGACAGATGTCTCCTGCTTAAGCGGCGGTGTCAAAGTGCTGCTATAACACGATAACGTGGCAGGCACTGCGCTACAGCACAGCACAGTACGGTACAACGAGGGCTGCCCTTGAGGATTCTGGCCTGATGAGTAACACTGGTGCCAGATACAGACGCATTCCCGGCGCAGGGATCTCAGCGTGATGCTTCCTAAGCAGCTGGCCTCTCCTTCAACTGCTCCCAAATATTATCCTCTCTCTCCCTGTTTTGTCATTGTTCGCTACCAGAAAGCTAGCCCGCGGCGAAACACCATATAAATGGCTGCCACAGTGCCTCCGGCCTTGATGAGTTTGGGAAACATTCTAAAAAAACGCATTTTGTGTCTTTGCTGATGGGGCGTTTTTTTCTTTTTTAATGCTATGGCCTCATCTTCAGTGGGAGCACCAGCACACCTGCTAAACAGGTGCAATCTGTTCCTAAGCTGAAGGATGGGGCGGAAGGCCAACTAGCGCTTGAACCTGCAGTGAACGGGTTGTCACCGTTGCCCCTGCCACTAGGTGGCACTGTGCCAGACCCACTGAACTTGTGGCCACATGCGAAGTCATGGGATTATTTTACAGGCAGATATCCCACCATATAAAGCTCTGACTTCCCCAATGAAAACAGGCTAATGTGCCCACACACTGTAGTGTAGGGGCTGCTACACAGGACACAGATATCCTCATCTTCTAGGGTCTTCACAGCAGTTATCTCTGTTACCAAAGCGTCTGTTAAGATGGCATTGCAGCTCTTAGATCGGTGTCACTCATCAGCCTTTCCTAGTACCATGCTAATTAGAAACCTGCCAAACTAGGCTAACCCAGGATAACTAGCCCATTAAACCCAGTGTCTATGTCATGATCCTCAACACAATTGGGTCTACAAAACAAGATTAACCCACCCCTCCCCCGGTGGAGAGGTTCACCGAATGTCGGACCGTAAGCTCTGTCAAAGACCCGCATCATGTAATTTTCTTGGGGATCTTGACTATTTTGTCCTCCCATCAGGGGGTTTCACAGGGACTGTCTTGACACATTTGATATATTTGAGCTTCCCCCTCGACAACATATTCAAACCTATCAAGATCTGTGTTAACTCAAGAAACACAGCAGTGCCCCGTATACTTGACTGATTCCGTGAGCATGGACACAACCCTGTGCAGCAGATCAGTTTCCACGCATGGGTGGGTCGGCATCCATCACGCAGGGGTGCAGACCCAGTGAGGGTATGCGACTGGGGCGGGATCAGAGACGTTGGGAGGGTTCGTCCGCTCACCTTGGATTTCGTGCCGCTGTTTGGCCACTCGGTGGGAACTTCCTTCCAAAAGTGGAGTGGCTCTGTAGAGGTTTCATCTCATCATGCCTCAGAGAAGAGCGTGTGTGTGCCGCTCGAGTCCACCGGTCAGCCTGGCAAATCGCCCGGAAGTCTGTGTAAACTGCATGGTCCAATTACAGAAGCATAAACTTTGTGAAAAGTAAACAAAAGAAACATCACTTTTTGGGTTCTGAAGAATCCGTGCGATTTGGATCAGCAGTGCTGTACTACAAGTTCTCACCCGCTGTTTTCCTTTCAGCCGGCTTGATCCACTCCTTTTACACCGATCTTTTTTTCACTCAGTCCCCCCTTCCTTCTCTCTCTCTCTCGCTCTCTGTAGTTCTCTTGTATCCAACCGGACTGACCCACCGCAGCAAAGCTGGGATTTTATACTAGCACCCCACTACCCAGAATCACCAAGATGCCAGCCCTCCTTCGGCGCAATGCTGTCACCTGGAGGCAGACTGGTGCAATACACTCCACTTATTGTCCCCTCGACTCACTATAAGCTCCTAAACTCAAGCTGTCATCTTCTGGCATGTTGGAGAATAATAATGTGTGTGGTTATGCAGTTTGTGTGCGTGTGTGCGTGCGTGCCTGTGTGTGTGTGTGTGTGTGTGTGTGTGTGTGTGTGTGTGTGTGTGTGTGTGTGTGTGTGTGTGTGTGTGTGTGTGTGTGTGTGTGTGTGTGTGTGTGTGTGTGTGTGCGCGCGCGCGGGCGTGTGCGCGGGCGTGTGCGCGCGTCAGTGGGTGTGGTGCCCACTGATTTGTTTTCCAATACATTTTCGGACATGACTGCAGTGGTACTGCTGGGTTATAATTTCGGCACCTGTGTCCACAAGTCTAGGGTGGAATGTGGAAGGGTTTCAGCATATCTCACGCAGGGCCGGCCCTGAATATCTTGGGGCCCTAAGCAGGATCATTTTGGGGCCCTGCTTTGCGGTTGATAGAGTAGTTTTGCCACAGAGAACAAGCAACTGTATGCATTCATAACCCTTACGGTTTTTATCCGTACCTCTTTCCACATGATTAGCCACAATTATTTTACTACTTATTAAGTATACTCACTGAAACAGTCAAAGTAAAGCTTAGGCCTACACACTGCATAATCGTCAAGCTTGACACACATAATATTGATTCTCAAAATGAAGAGGTCTAAACCCTCTGGTGTGCAGGAACAAAAACGCAAAAAAGCCCAGTATAGAGGTAAGTGACCTCAGCCATTACTGTGCGTTCACACCAAAAGCTGTAAAGCGTTTTGAGCAATAAACGCCCATTCACTTTATATTAGACGTGAGCGATAAAGCGATAGGAGCGATAAAACGCTCGAGCGATAGCTTTAAGGCTGTAAAGCTGTAAATGAGAGTTGAAAACAGCTCAACTTAAGTGCTGCGTTTCGGCTGTAAATGACCGCCAGCCAATCGGAATGTAGATGTCTCTCACGGCGTGGGTCCCAGTAAGCATGCGCGAGAACTTTAGCTCCTAGTTCCAACCACACATTGGTGTGGTTGGAATGATCGCACCATGATCCTTCATCATGGTGCGTGAGAGAATAATTGCGGCTATTGCAAGGCATCGCATTTGTCCACGATTGCATAGCCAACGTGGTCTTATTACTGCCGGATCATTAACTTAAAAAACACATAGAAAGAATAAAGCATCCAGCATATGATTTCAAAAATGTATGAGGGCCTACGCAATCTGCATTACGCAAAAGGGATGGTCGCACAGTGGAATGCTGATGGAAACCAGCGGACGAGCGGTGGGTGGAGATGTGCGCGCATTTCAGAAGCAGGGAGATACTGCACAAAAAAATATTTCTAATTTGTCAGTTTGCCGTGTGTCCAGCTTGCACAAATGCTCACACACACACACACACACACACACACACACACACACACACACACACACACACACACACACACACACACACACCACACACACAGACACACACACACACACACACACACACACACACAAAAAATGGAAAATGGATAAGCAAAATTGCAAGAACATATGACCTGTAAATATTTTGGACAGTGTTGCGTTTTGAGCTATTCAGTGATTTTGCATCTTTTACAGCTTTTGGTGTGAACGTACAGTATAGTGTCAAGCTAAATAGTATTTTGCATCACCTAATATTGCTGCCATTCTGCTATCGCTAGCTAGCGACTGTTAACCTACTTTGCTAGCTTGCTGCGTATTACATAACTTCACTGATAACCTACATGAATGCAAATGTAAAGTGTTTTTTTTAATTGGCCAGATGCACTCAGGCATTATTTGCACAGCCAAGCACAGGCAGGTGAAAGGACAGCTGATCCTTCATGTTCACCTCTCTCTGAACTTTGTAAGTACAACAAGTACTATTGTGGCTGTTTTGGCCATTAGGAAGTCTAGACGAGTCAAATTCTAATGCTGCGTCAATTTGGTGAATAGAAATGCCAGATACAACTGTTCAACTATAATTTGAGATAGGAAAATAAATTTCTCTCTTTTAATTTTGTAGTGGTAGGTACAGTATCCATAATAGCACTTTTGTTTGTAGTTTGAGTGTATTAATCCAGTTTATGGGTCATAAACTGCCCCACATTAAAGTGTCCTTACAGTGTGCTTTTGCACAGTTTATGGAATTCATCCATTGTCATAATTTGTTAAATATCCTTGAACATTCGTTTTAGCATTTTTTTATGTGCAATTTATTAGACTTGATCCTTTTTTGCTTATTTGTTAATAGTTCATTTCATTTGAAATATTCTTGAGCATCTATAATTTATGTATGGAGGTTGTTTATGTATGTTTATGTGTTTCTGCATGGCAGAGCTATAAGTTGGTGAAAAAACTGCTAAGCAAAGTTAAGGTAAATCAGTTAATATGTGTGTTCAGTGATGTTTAGTGTAGTAATGTCAATGAACCGTAACACTCCGCTCGCTATGGGAATGGGGGCGCAAAACTCAATCTTGCCTAGCAGGATTTTTTTAACCAGTCAGAACTAAACAGAACTTAGTAGGATCAGTTTCACACACATTTTGCCATAATTAGTTTAACAGTCATTCTTCTTGTTTTTGTTTACATTTTGTAAACATTGTGCTCCATATTTTACGCCCATATAATGTAATACATGTAGTACCTAATTTCCGCCACAAAGTGGCGTTGGTCTATTGGTGCACTGTGTCCTGTGAAAGCTACACATTCTGTGGAGCAGTATTGAAACATGGCGGACAGAACGTGTCATAACCAAATGTGTACTTTGCCTGTGTATGTTTACAGGTAAGCAAACAATATAAGAGTCATGAATATGCATAAGATGAGCTGGCAAGGGTTAGAGATGTGGGGAAGAGTTGGCAAGTTAACTCAGCCGTGAATGTTGTATTCAAAAGTTGTAATGCCGTCATAAGCAAAAAAAAGCCATTCGCATTATTCACAATGTGAGATATCTGGATCACACTAACCCACTATTCATACGGTCAGAATCATTAAAATTCACAGATCTGGTGGAATTTCAAACCACACAGATAATGTTTAAGGCTAAAATCAACATATTACCCTTAAACATACAAAAATTATTCAGTGATCGTGAGGGGGGTTATAATTTAAGGGGAAAATTAAATTTCAAAGTGAACAGCGTCCGTACGACCAGGAGGTGTAAGACTGTGGAACAGTTTGAGTGGGGAGATCAAGGAATGTCCAAACATTAATCAGTTTAAAATAAAATACAAAGAATTGATTTTTACAAGGTACAGGGATGAAGAAGGTGTCTTACATAGTGTATATGTTTTCATGTATGTATATATTGGACAATCACTTTAGAATATTGAATGTTTAATTAGATATTATTAAAAGATAAATTGACAATATTATTAGATAAATACGCAGGTAGTAATGAATTGTATCATATTGTAAACTAATGTATATTAATATACAATTATTTTTTGATGATTATTATATAAGGAAGCTAATCATTATAGATAAATAAATTAGGAAGAAGGGGTGAGATTAAATAAGTTTTCTTCTTCTCACCCCTTTTCGAACAGGTAAAGCAAGTGTAAGACAGTTTCTTCTTTTGTGGTTTTCATTGTGTGTAAACATTACTTTATTGTAACTGTCCACTTGTTTCATTTATTTGATTGTTTATTATTATTATTTTTTAATTATTATTTACTTGTTTGAAATAAAAACTTTTTCAATTCAATTCAATTCAATTCAATTAAGCAACTTCCGCTAGCAGCTAAGCTAATCTTGCGTCGCCATTAGGGTCCGGTCGCGGTACATTTATGTAGATGGTGTTTGTTTACTTTATGCCAAGGTTAAGAACTGGGAATATCAGGAGCCACAATGTGCTTTTATTTTGTGTATTTCCATTGCCGATTACTAAGTCTATTAATATGTATTTTTGCGAATGGTGTAATACTTAGATTAGGATGTAAACAGACCGAAAGCTACACATTCTGTAGAGCAGTATTGAAACATGGCGGACAGAACGTGTCATAACCAAATGTGTACTTTGCCTGTGTATGTTTACGGAACTCATTAAAGAAACTACTCTTCAAGTCACGCTTGAGTTTATTCTCAAGTGTGCAACATTTGCACGCCTTTATTTCCTTGTAGCCTATCACCTACTATCGTTTATTTATGAGAATAACATGTATTGCCACTGTATGGTAGGCTACACTTGCCCTTATCTAGAGTCTGTTTACCAGTACACAACGTTAAACTAGTAAACCATACGTCACCAACTGGGCAACTCTGTTATCAATATCTGTCCCCATTTGCCGAACGGAAGTAGAATCATAAGAGCGTCATGAGGTGTCGTTCACGAGAACTTTCCTGAGGCTATATATTTTATCTTTATTTCTGTCTGCTGATCCGTCTGGCCTCAAGCCTGTTAACAGCCTGTTCCAACTTGGAACAAATGATAGGAACAGTCAGCACTAGGAGAGGAAGTTTCAGTTCACAGCAAACAATGGACACCACATTCTTCTGAATGTAATAAACAATGGCCCAGGAAAGCATAGAATGAATAACGATGTTGAAATATGAAATCCCTTACGCATTCACACACATCTGCACGTAAGGTTGAGTATCATCTATATTTGCTTTACCTTCAACAGGAATGGAAGGAGTGAAGAGAGCGATGGCGTCGCTTCGTTTGGGAGTCTGATCTGCTTCAGTTTGTAGACGTTTTACGGCTGCACCCATATTCAAAACTCCATTACCACCACATCGAGGCCCAAATGAAAGTCATCGTGAAACGCTCATTAAAAGGAACAAATACATCATGATATGACCATAACATTTATTTCATTATTTTAAAGCCACACCAAAATACTAATAATACAGCAACCTCACGCAGCTCAGAACCACTAGGAAGTTTTTGGGTTTTCCTTCGAATTAGCTTTGTGTTTTTGCAATACAGTGCACATCTTTATGAATCTTTCAGGAAGGATTAGATTCCTTCCCGAAAACTGAGCTTTCTGGTTGGACTCCAATAAGATCCAGTGACAATCCTGCCCTCTTTCTGATAAGGTGTTGATATACTGGGGCTCTCCAAAGTATCTACAGCCCCCACAGTCAGGACTAAAGGAAGACACTGGAGACCCTGGCAGACCAGATCGATTCGTCACTCTGTGTAGGGTTGCCAGGTCAGTCAGAATCAGCTAATTTTAGGTTATAGACCTCTATACAGTCTATGGGACAGGCAAACAGAAAATTATTAATTCCATCAATGTTTTCTTATACTAATATGAGCTGTATGTTTATAAGGTTTCCTTTCTTGTTCAGTAAATTGCTATCTGTATAAAAAAAAAGAATATCATATATACATTTAAAAAAAGAATACAACGCTCTTGGGGCCCCCTGGTGGTCGAGGGCCTAAGCGGCCGCTAAGTTCGCAGAGGGCCGACAGCATTAGCTCTATGCGACAACCTACCCCCCCCCACACACACACACACACACACACACACACACACACACACACACACACACACACACACACACACACACACACACACACACACACACACACACACAACCATCCACCCACATTTGACTCAGTTGCCCACAATGATTCAGCAAAATTACATATTTGCTGGGATACCCATTGCGCCACTACAGATTAGAAATGTTTGAACTCAAGACAACTTCAACATGAGCCTATTTTTATAGTTAATTAGCATTGTCTTGGGTAATAGTAAGCAGAATGAAATGTGTTTAAACGTCCCATGACATGCCACTGTGACTGTGATGTGCACACACGCCAGCTTGTGATGCCAGATTTTCAAAACGGCTTGTGACGGCTAATCACACTCACACCTGGTGGCATGTCATGGGGCCTTTTACTGAAGAAAAATGTTAATTTGATGTTTGAAACTGGTTGTAAGTGATTGTTTCTTCTTGTATATAACGGCCTTACCTGATGACCTGCAGATGAAAGTCTCACTAAACTTAGAAGGTATCGAATGGGGGTGTAAAGTAGCATTTTACAACCTTGGTGGATTATCCAGCAGCATTTTAATTTGTTTTGGGCCTGAGAGGAGAATTGTTCCAGGATGCAATCAATTGTCATTGGAAGACACTAAATGATGGAGTTACACTCTCATTGTTACTGTTAATTGCACTGGCACTGTTCCATTCATTTTCTGCTTCAAGGCTGATCAGTGCTCCTTTGTTTATTTCACTGTATCAATATCTATGCGTCCTTCTGTCCTTGTGTGTACTTGCTGACGGGGGGCTTTAGAGGGTTGCCGTCTGCCGTGAAGGGGAGCTTCAGCACGCTCTGGCTCAACTGGTCGGACAGTATTTAAAGAATGCGGTAATGAGTGGAATAATTATTAGTTATCGTTTTGTCAGAGCATTTGAATTATTGCAAAGCATTTGAATTTCAACAAAGATGTGGAAGAAATGCTTCCTTGATGAATCTAGCCTGCTCTAGCTTTAATGCTACTTTTCTGCACCGTGACGATCATATTCATACCAATGGTTCCTGATCAATTTTCTCCATCACCGGTGGATTCGTTTTTGACCTGCGACTCTTCCTTCCTCTCGCTCCCCTCCTCCGCTCGCCTGGGTCTTCTTCACACGGGGCTCGCAGTTGCAACTGACAGGAAGTTTGGCTCCTTCAAGACAGAGAGCATGCTGGGTAGATTGAACGACTCGCGGGCCACCCATGGGGTGGTCTCCTTGTAATACTGGCTGGGTCTCGTACACAAGCTACGGTTTTGCTTCTTTGTATACGATTTGGATAAATGACGGGAGATGGAATGAGATGACAAGCAAAGATGAATTAAATACAGGAATGGAGATGATTTGCAGGGGTTGAGTTTAATTTAATGTCGGGCCACATGACTCTTAAAGGGCCCTAGTTGAGTGTTAAACGGCATCACGTGGCCGTTTTAAAATCGGCAAGCTCTGTGGGACAGTGACATCACAAGTGAGTGTGTCCAACCAGATGTATTATGCTGACAATCAGTCTACCAGGAACTGGTAGGTTTATATGATCATCAAACATCCGGCTGGTCACTCCAAGTTGCAAATGGCATGCGTGTTACCATGTCATTACAGGATATTGTGTGTGGAATCATAATAGAGCAACCAACAAAATAAGAGTTTATACAAGACAACCACCTTTAATTTATTTCATAAATTTGCATACTAAAACAACTCCCTTCTATTCCTTCTGCTTGACCCCAGGTTATCCCTCATTCCAGTGCCCTAGATAGAGAATGTATATGAAGCCTCATATAGGACTTAATCTCTAAGCCCTATATGAAGACGCACGACATAGGGTTATTAACTCCTCCCTTCCCCTTGTTCCTATATAACCCGTTTTTCTTCATTCTTTAGACTTTGAAGACGTTTCGTCTGTGTCAATCTTCCCATGATCATGCTTGCTTAATTGATCATTGCAACAGCAAAAAAAAGATTGTGTTGTGTATTTGACTAGTGTTATAGTTTTCATTTATGTTTATCTTTTTGCTAGTCTTGGCATATTGTTTATATTGGCCATTTTATATCTTCACAAAGATGTTCACTGTTCAGACGACCTCGTGTTACTTTGCATATGACTAGTAAAACGCTGAGACTTTGGCTAATTCAAAGTATGCCATTTTAAGAAGGCTTATGCGTTCTCTTTCTCTTTTTAGCAGATACGTTCAGTAAGTAACATAATACAAAGCAATAAAGCAATGAAGCATCATTCCCGGTTATTTCCCCATTCAAATATATTAAAAAAAACCTATGTTGAGAAATAGGAATAGTAAATGTCATTTTGATAATCAAAGATTCAAATTTCCGAAGACTGAATGTGGCTCTGTAACAAGACGTGTGCTATCATTCGGAAGCATATTTCCAATAATATCTGAAAAAGGAAAAATTCTAATAATCGTATATCCCCCAAAATGGCATCCTTTCTAGTGAGAACTCAACTGTCAGTGGCGCATAGCACAACAGAGTCTGGTTGGACCTAGCACGGTACAATTACCCCGTTGACGTCCAGTTTCCTCGCCGAGTAGGGCTGAGCCCGGGGGAACTGCTTGGCATCCAGCAGGTCCTTGTACTGGATCTCCGGCCGGATGAGGCGCAGGCAGGCCTCGGTGGTGGCGTTGTCCAGGCCCGGCTGCAGCTCGTAGCCCAGGATCCGCACCGAGCCGCACTGGTACGGCCGGATGTCTTCGTTCCCGATGTGATGCGCCTCCATGGGCTTCCCGGCCTTGCGCAGGCAGACGCTGGCAAGCTGGTCCCGCCGCGCCCGCAGCAGCGCCACCTCCTGGTCCATGCGCTCCGGCCCGAAGCGCCGCACGTCCTCCCAGAAGCTGCGGTTGAAGGCCTGGTACAGGTGCCAGTCCAGCGCGTTCCACTCCCGCAGCTTCTCGCGCTGCGCCGGCGTCAGCGACAGGTTCACCACAGGCTGCCTGATGTCAAAGCCGTCCTCTTTGCGGCCGTTTGGCGGCCTGTAGTGGGCCTTGTTCAGGGTGAAGGACACCACGGCTTCCAACGGCCAGCAGAGGGCATGCCTCAGCAGCACCATGGACTGGTCGAAGTACTCCGCCAGCAGGATCAGCTTGAAGTTCTTCCGTATCATGGCCAAGCCCTTGAGCACCACCTCCTTGGTCACGTTGGCGTTGGGGTCCATGCCGAAGTCGAACCACTGCAGGTTGCGGGCGTAGTGGGAGTTACGGAGATGGGCCCTGTGGAAGCTACCGGGGTTGTCTGCAAAGGCCCCCAGGCTCCCTGCCTTACGGAAGGTTGGGCATATGTCACGGAAGTAGGGAAAGGAGGACTTGGCCAGGGACAGGGGCTCTCGAAGGATGGAGAAGTAGAACGTGTCCTTGTGCAACACCTTCTGTACCTGAGGGAGACGAGAAAGAAATAATAGATTGAGTGACAAAAAAGTTGATACGCAAATGTGGCTAATATGTATGAGTTTATCTTATTGGGTTTGGGTGTGAATATTTGCGCCTTTATTATTTAAGCGCCAAAAGCCCTTTATAATGAGGAGAGAAGGCAGAAAGTAATCTTGGTAAAGGAATAAATCCGCCGCAGACATGTTTTACGATCAAAACAGAACAGTCTAATCAAAACCATTTCATGTCTTGAATTAGAAATTTCCAATTATATACATTTGTGCACCCCATGCATCGTGTACTCAAGATCCAAATCAAGGGATGACATCATCACCAAGCTAATAAGACCCTATATTTACAGAGACAATGGCAAACTTCAACCCTAAAGAAAAGAAGGGGGGGGGGGGGGTTCAGGGCCCTTCGGCCTCATGTACATACCTCATCCTTATTAAACCTCAAGTGGTTGGCCATGATGTCGTATTTGGGGGTGCAGCTGCGGCGGTAGCCCTTGATGTGGTGGGCGTTGAAGGGGAAGGGGTAGCCTAGCATGTAGGCGTAGGGCAGGGCGAAGCGGAGGCCGTGCTCCTCGCCGAAGCGGTAGAGTATGTTGAGGACCGTGCTGCTGGCCGACTTGTGGGTCTTCAGGAACATGAGGTGGGTGTGGGGCCGGCACGTCTCCTTTACCCTGGGCAACACGCCCGCAGACCCCTCCGATGGGCCGACGGGCTGGAGGGAGCTGAAGGAGAGACACTCTTTGAGCCCAGACGGAGAATGGAGCCACATCCTCTGCTCTCTCTCTCCCTCTCTCTGTATCCCCCTACCCCCCCACCACACACACACACACACACACACACACACACACACACACACACACACACACACACACACACACACACACACACACACACACACACACACACACACACACCCTGAAGATTCATTTAAAGGTCAATAATTTACTATTTTCCCTTTACCCTCTTTTAAATTCACTCCCCCCCCAAACTCCCACCTCTCTCTCTCTCTCTCTCTCTCTCTCTCTCTCTCTCTCTCTTCTCTCTCTCTCTCTCTCTACTCTCTCTCTCTCTCTCTCTCTCTCCTCTCTCCTCTCTCTCTCTCTCTCTCTCTCTCTCTCTCTCTCTCTCTCTCTCTCTCTCTCCGGACATTGGTTAATTCCCTTACCTCCTAGCGATCTACTGGCATATGGGTTATGTATTCAAGTGATGGGCACACGCAGCTACATGTTTGATGAAGATTGCCAGTTGGAGAACTGGAATTACATATTCTTCATGAATAACCAGTCCGTTTGCTTCAATGTGTGAAAAGCGTCCGAACAAGACCTTCAAAAAGAAGACGACGAAACCGGTTTGGTAGAAATGTAGCCTCATGTATTATTTTCCTGAGCTTTATGCCTTTTTTTACCTGCTGTTTAGCTTTCAAGCCATTAAAACGTTCATTTTTCTGTTTAAATGGCACCACGGTTGCGCCCATCATACGGAGCCACTTCAGTGCGAAATCCAAGTACCAAAAATGGGATCCGAGTTTGGAGCCGAGTAGAAGATTAAAAAAAAATACGGTGATTTTACACCTGCGTCTCCTGAATGACCCTATAATTTCTAAACAGCTGTTATAACCAGCGCCAGAATAGCATGGGAGGAGAGTGTGTGCATTCATAAGTGTGTGTTTGTTTGTTTCTGTGTGTGTGTGTGTGTGTGTGTGTGTGTGTGTGTGTGTGTGTGTGTGTGTGTGTGTGTGTGTGTGTGTGTGTGTGTGTGTGTGTGTGTGTGTGTGTGTGTGTGTGTGTGTGTGTGTGTGTGTGTGTGTGTGTGTGTGTGTGTGTGTGTGTGCAAGGGCGTCAGTTTGTTTTTAGAAGTGGTGGGGACAATAGCCATAAGCTTGAGTGTAGTTTGAAAAGTGGTGGGTACCCTTATGTAAGCTATTCATCCATTCAATGCTGCATTACAATATGCTCTGCAGTGTATTGTCAGGTGTTGAAAAACCAGTTTGTGTTTTGGCTTGTTTTGCAAAACGACGTTGGAAACACCAGGGTATTGGCTCGGGATATGTAATACTAATACACACAGGACAAAGAAAAGTGTTGGCAATTTAACACTTATCTTGACATCAACAAAGTTTACCAGACAATCAATGGCAGACTGTAAAGGGGGTAGGCTACGAAATGAAACGAGGTACTACTGAGCATCAGCCTTTTGAAGAAGAGCAAGGGTTGCTGGTAGCATAATGTTATGCTGCATTAAAAAATGAAAAAAACAAGCACCCAGAGGAGAAGTGCATCTGCCAAATCCTGACCACCAGTAAACACTCGCAAAGGACCAATTCACAATTGCCCGCAAATAAAATCCCCTAGAGTTTAGGATAATCACACAGCAGGTTATACGAGAACATATTTATGTCGGGATAGGCCTACCACTGGCTCCAAGTCCAACGTCAAATATCTCAATCAGACAAAACAACTATAACCACATTGGCATAGCAATCGAACCGTGTGTAGCTGCTACTAGCTGCAATCTATATATGAATGCATACTAGCTGGAGCACCAACCAGAATCAGATGATCACAATCGCTTAGGACCGTCGGCCACGGTGTGATTATCCTAAACTCTAGGGGATTTTATTTGCGATTTTATTTGCTACACTCAAGCTTATGGCTATTGTCCCCACCACTTCTAAAAACAAACTGACGCCCTTGCATCATCTATATAGGATTCCCAAGAAGAATAACATCCCAGAGGATCCATCCAACTGCTGTATCACTGCTCCCCACCATATACAGTTCATGAAGAGCATTTTAAACAGGATTTTACCATGGCTTGTGGAATCTGGAACACTGTCACCCAACCAAAAAGCATACAGAGAGGCAAAGAATGAAAGACCACATATTCCGTCTGAAGACTAACATTGATGATTTTAAACATGAATCCTCATGTTTTTATGCGGTGTTCATTGACTTTCGTGACGCATTTGGTTCCCTACCCACTGCGTAATGCTCCATTCCCATAGAGGAAATAAATATGCCGGGACAATATATTCATATTGTTAAGGATTTGTACGAAAAATCTTTTCTACAGGTGATATGCGGACAGCAATTTACAAAACCGGTCCAACATGAGGTTGGGATTAAAACGGGATGCTAATGGATCGCTGTTAATTTCATAGTGGCTCTAAACCATTGGCTGAAATTGATATGCCTCCTCGCCTAACCCGCTCGGCAGTAGGCCTACATCTCTCTCCGAACCCCGTCCAGGCCTATGCTGACGACGTCCTTCTCGCATCAAGAGAAGAGAACGTGATTACAAACATGCTGTCACACACTGACCGCTTTCTGCAATAGTCTGGGCTTGAGGTCAAGAACAGCAAGTGCGCGGTGCTCTATATGAACGGCGCAGCGGTTGCAACAGATAATACCAAACATGATCAGCCTCCCTCATTTTCAATAGTTGGCAGCGAGATTCGTGTCTACGAAAGGCACGAAACTTACAGCTATCTCGGTCATACATTTAATGTTGCAGGTGAATGGCAAGAATAGGTAGGAGACATCTACAAAGAATATTCTGCTAGATTGGACTTGATAGATCAATGCCCCCTGCCAACCTGCATGAAACTTCAGGCAGTTCGGGACGTAGCCCTCTGCAAATTCCAACACCTGTTTGCCAATGTGGACATTGCCAAAAAAACTTTGAACGAACTGAACAATCAGACAGTACAGCTGGTGAGGAAATTGATACATCTAACACAACCACGACAATTATTTTCATGAAAAAAGGTCCTTGAGGTCCTCAACATCGAATGGATTTACACAGCCACGAGGATAAGTCATCTATTGCGCATGCTGAACAACGACGACCCGACAGTTCGAGCAATGGCCCGGGGCTCATTGTTTCTGGAACTACGCAAACGCAAGATTACACAATTCCGGCTGTCCGGCTGTCCAGCATGCTGGGCAGCTGGACAGCCGCAAAACGCAAGATTACACAATTCCGCAAGATTACACAAACACAAAGGCAAGATTACACAATTCCGGCGGACATACAGGCATGAAATCCTACAACAACTTCACTCACAGCAGCGCGATTACTGGTGGAACCTGCGCCTACAGTGTAAACTCGCATGCGCGCGGACCCATCAGTTTCACATTCGGCGCTCCATAATCCAGCTGTTAACGCAGCGCAGGAATTCTAAATTTTATAATCAAAGCAAGACTGCAAGCCCTCCCGACTCAATATAACCTTTCACTATGGTTTCCAAACCGTCATGAGCCATTCTGCCTATTACATAACAATAAATAATTGGAATCAACGGCGCACATATTGAACGGATACCCGATCGCATTGTTGACATTACAGCGAATGAACTACGCAAAGTAGGCTACATGGCCTAAGCACAATATAAACATAGGCCTACATATAAACGACTGGTTTAGACATTTAAATGATAACTCCCTGGAAGGTGTTCTTAGAGACTCTCCAAATACTCCTGACATTGTTGTTGACCTTTTAAAAACCATTGTGGTTCTGGAAGTGGGTTGTTGCTTTGACCTGTATATATGGACCTGTGTTTCTCTGAAAAAATGTACCAGCCATTAATACATGCTTATAGTTTAACTGTAGGTGGTTATAGCACTAATCTAGTTGGACTCCCTTGGACATGACTCTGTGTTAGATGAATGCAAATTGCTGGACTCAATAAGAAGATCTCTAAGCAAATATAGCCAAGTTCTGCTCTGTCAGCATCATCGGCAGTCTGCATACAGGAAGGCGCTGTATCTCTACCCATGATACAACGGGGCCTGCCCGTAATTCCGACGCCTCATTGTTCCGACGTCTCAATGTTCTTGAACTGTGCATGTATGATTCACTCGGTTGTGGTTACCTGCAAAGTGTTTGTGTTGTTTTGGACATGATAGGCTTTTTATTAATATTTGGATGATATGGTGTTGTAGGCTAGTATATTGGTCATTCCAAATAAATGAATCAAATGTGTGTGTGTGTGTGTGTGTGTGTGTGTGTGTGTGTGTGTTGTGTGTGTGTGTGTGTGTGTGTGTGTGTGTGTGTGTGTGTGTGTGTGTGTGTGTGTGTGTGTGTGTGTGTGTGTGTGTGTTTCTCAGACCTGTTGTTGGGATACAACGATGTGCACTGTCTGATGAAGCCGGCGACCACCAGGCCTAATACGACCCCTCCCAGACAACGTAACCATGGTCTCCGAAAGCAGCTGAGACGACCCGGAGCGGGAACTATACCAAAAATATGAAATATGAAATAACTGGCCTATCCATTGAAAGCTGTAGGGCATGGTTATGGAAAATGTTACAGAGTTTAGGAATGCTGTTGACTAGGACTGTGATTAGCAAATTCGCAATATGCAAAGCAGACTGTCAAAAGGTTACAGCTGCACACAATTCAGACAGACTATTGCATTATTGGTGAAATACATATTGAAGACAACAATAAAAGAAAGAAAGCAAATCATAAATAGTATGTGTAACGGCTAAAGTGATGGGCAATAATCACTATTTAATTTTTTGGGGGGGTGCTCGTTTCAAGATGTAGGCTACTCCAGTCCGCGGTAACCCTTTTAAATAAGGTGCCATAATAAATAGCAAACTAGTCATTCTCTAATGATGAAAAAAATATTTACTTGTGCCAAATAGATATTTTAGTAACAATTATCAAATATTAACAAAAGGTTAGTTTGCTATGGCACCTTATTATAAAGTTTTACCAAACCTTATATTCACTTATTGCTGTGTAAACACGCAAAGGCAAACGCGGATCCCGAACAGAATAATTGGACTCCGTCTACTTGTATAAGACATGTAAGTCCTAACCATAAATAATGTGGAATCTTGTAAGACTAAACGCAGGCTAAATTTTGCCTTGCGCTTTGTGCTTGAGTTTTCAAAGCATTCGTTCTTTGATGTGCGCATTCGATTAACGTTTAGTTATGAGAAAATAGGTCCAACGAGAGTAATTACTGAAAATAATATTTTTTTTTTGGTTTGGTTTGACACATTTGGATCGTAGCCTATAAAATAAATCTAAATGTAAAAATAATGATAAATAACCGCGGTCGACCGCAGGCATCCACTTATATGCCCATTTCCCAGGCTGCCTTTGCTACTCACCTCTCGATTTTCTGAGTTGCAGGCCCATCATTTACCGCTCAGATTCATTTAAAGGTCAATAATTTACTATTTTCCCTTTACCCTCTTTTAAATTCACTCCCCCCCCAAACTCCCCTCTCTCTCTCTCTCTCTCTCTCTCTCTCTCTCTCTCTCTCTCTCTCTCTCTCACTCTCTCTCTCTCTCTCTCTCTCTCTCTCTTCTCTCTCTCTCTCTCTCTCTCTCTCTCTCTCTCTCTCTCTCTCTCTCTCTCTCTCTCTCTCTCTCTCTCTCCCTCTCCCTCTCCCTCTCCCTCTCCCTCTAGTGCTTGTATCCAAATGCACTGACTTACCACATTTCTGCAAGGATTCTAGACCAGCACCAAGACACCAGCCCTCTTTCTGCTCATAATGCCACCTGTAGACATTCCTGCATTTACAGGAGACACTCGTTTCCACACACGCACACGCACGCACGCAAGTACACGAATAAACACAAAAACATTGAAAATGTGCAACAGTGACACCTAGCGGTGGAGTGCGGTATATTCAGAACAATTCTTTGTGCCATTGTTGTATCTAGTTCGTTCAGGTAAAGAACTAGAAAGATAGTTAGGCCTACTGGATTAAAAAAAAAGTACAAGTTTAACCTTGGCGTATTTTACATTGCTACGGTTGGCCGTACAGCAGAGGCTTCGTTGAAATGCATGCCGTCCTTCGATTGACCCCAATTTGAAGTAAATGCCTTCAGGTGTTCAGTTCGGTCACCGTTAATCAAACGCAAGTCAGTTTATTGTTGCGCATTATGTCACATATACAGGGACTATTTAATGTTCCCTAAACGTGCTAACGCAAGACCTCGTGGCGCAACGGTAGCGCGTCTGACTCCAGATCAGAAGGTTGCGTGTTCAAATCACGTCGGGGTCAGTACTTTTTTGGTTACTGTTTGTGAATTTAACTTGGAAGAATATTTATTATAATGTTATCTGTTAATCAATTTATCATAACTCTCGGTGTGCCCACAAAACAGATGGTAAATTTTTACTTAATGTAAATTACGAAACGCCAATATGAGGAATTAATGTTAATATATTTGTGTACATTTATTTTATTACAAAAAACAGCAAGACATAGGGCCCATAGCATGACATACATTGAATGAGTGCATTCACAATAATTAATTGCTGTTCACGATGAAATACGATTTTGCTATATCTTGACTTCATAGCCATATCATTCACATTATTGACAAAATATTACAAAATGTAATTACAAAATGTGTTAATGACACGTTTCTTCTTATTATTAAGGCTCAGTCAGGCGGCTTTGTGTACAACTTTCCTTTATATTCATTCTTTTATTAAGTGGTGTGAGTAGGATGCATTTGCCAGCAGGTACAATTATTAACAGAAACAATTGTAAATAGTGACAAAATCTTCTTCTTTCTAATCTACTATGTCACTATAAGGCAAACTATACATCATATACCGCTTTAATCAGTAAGATAACTGCTGACACTACGTGTGTTGATATGATATGTTACAAGAATGAGGATGTGGAAAAAATATAACAGTTATTGGTCACAATAAATATGGCGATGATAATGATAGCGATGATGCTGACGATGCCTTGAACGTTGTTCGCTTATTTTTCCTCTATGCATTGCAGTCGTGCTTACTGTTGAGGAAATGGAAAATGCAGTGATCAGTCAGAAGAATAATTGATAAATAATGATTAAATAATTATTTGATAAATTATAACAAATAAAAGCACTCATGAGCTTAGAGAAAGCTTGGATGTCAAAATCTGTGTGTGCTGTGTGTGTGTGTGTATGTGTGTGTGTGTGTGTGTGTGTGTGTGTGTGTGTGTGTGTGTGTGTGTGTGTGTGTGTGGTGTGTGTGTGTGTGTGTGTGTGTGTGGTGCGCGTGCGTGTGTGTGTGCAGTCTGTGTGGGTGTGCGTGCTGTGTGTGTGTGTGTGTGTGGTGGTGCGTGTGTATGTATGCGTGCTTTGTGTGTGTGTGTGTGTGGTGTGTGTGTGTGTGTGTGTGTGTGTGTGTGTATGTGTGTATGTTTGTGTGTGTGTGTGTGCGTGTGTGTGTGTGTGTGTGTGTGTGTGTGTGTGTGTGTGTGTGTGTGTGTCCTCTCACCTCTTTGCCAGAGCAGGTGCCACAGAGACACCCAAACAGTCCGTTGACCATCTGGATGAGGCAGAGGACCATGCTCAAGCCCGAGGTGAACATCAGAATGGAGAACAGTGTGAGGTTGAACTCCACCACGCCCTCTGGCTCGACGCACCAGCTCCACCATTCCTTGTTTTCCAGGTAGCTCGCGTTTCTTAGGAGAAAAAAAAAAAAGAGTACATTTTTTCTTGTTGTTGTTTCATTCACTTTTTGTGTTTCATCCCACTAATAGAATGGTAGTCATGCTATGGCGTGTCCTCCTGGCGATCGGCAAGTGTTTATGACATTGCTAGAATAACACACACAACACACACAATATGACAATATTGATCGAGTCCTAACGAGCCCTAAGAGAGAGCCGCAATCGACGTGCTCGTGATCGCCGCAAAGTTTTACGACTGCAATGAAACATTAACAACGACAATGACCCTCCTTTATGTAGCCACCTAGTTTTAGTGCTTGCAAATGATTTGATACACGCAGTCAAATAACCCCGTGTAATATATTGTCAGGTGGGTTAAGCCAAATAAAAAAAGAACCAATGTCTCACGATTAATGACAAGAACAATTAATTTCTCCCTTACTGGCCCAAGAAAGGGGTTCCCCATTCAGCAAGGCCGGACGAGTTGGTCCAAAGGCAGGTCGGCCCGTTGACCATGCCGAGGGAGGCGGCGCTCAAACTGTACACAGCCCCTGACACTCCGGCCGCCGCAAAGCCGATGGACAGGAACATCTATGGATCACAGATGACAAGTCTTTAGATATATACTGTATATTGATATGGAGGGTTAGGATACATATCGATTGGGCTCTGTGTTTTAGACCATACGCAAAGTGCCATGGCAGGCACTGTATTGGAACTTCAATAACAGGACAACCACCACAACTTTCCCAATGGAAGGTTCTCTCTCTTTCTCTTTAAAAGAGCCCTAGTTATCATGATGACCGGTGTGCTAACCTCATTATTGCTCTGGGTGCGTCTTAACCCGAAGAGGGTTGGATTATCACTGCTTTGGCGAGGAGCCAGCACATAGTGGCTAATCCGTCTGAGAATATCTGTTTGAGAACAACTGAACAAACCTCCCTTGGTCTGAACCTCTGGATGAACATCTCGGTGAAAATCGGTCCGAGAACATCTGTCTGCACATCTGTCTTCTGAGTTTTCTGGACACTCCGAAAAGGATGTGGCGGGGATATATATGAGCACCTGCAGGCCTTGAGTTGGAGCCAAACCTCACACTTACCCCACAGCGGTTGTTGCAACAGCCCTTGGCGCTGGTCAGATGGATGTGAATGGCAGGGATGAGCACCTGTATCAGAAATAAATGAGGGTCAGGGTGTGTGTGTGTGTGTGGGGGGGGGGGGAGGGTGACATGTCAGAGAAAAGCTAAGACATGCTGGACTACATATATTTGTTGCAAAATCAACACTCAATTTAGGGGGGGGTGGACACTTTGGTTAACCCATGACGCATGATGTCTGAACTTAATACAAAACAATCAAACCAACAAAAACAAGGGGGACTCACCATAATCCCACCCCCGATGAATCCTCCCATGTATTTGACCTCCTCCGTAATGTGGTCTGCATAGGCAGTGGACCAGCCGGGGAAGAACAGAATGATGTTGCATATGATCGACACGGCAGCCAGGACATACAGAGAGATGCCTATCACCTTGGAGCAGCCGCCTGTACACATGTTGCTTTTTTTTTTAAGAAACGGAGACGATGAAGAAAAGAGGAAAAAAAAACAAAAGACCAGACAATGTCCTTGCGAAAAATATCAGATCCTTAAATCCCAAATGTGAGAGATGTCCCGCGGCAGGGTCTGTGTGTACAGAAGGTAGAGACGGGGACGTGGCCCAGCTATATATAGGCTGGTAAGTGTGAGGTCTAGTAATCGTGAGAAGATGGGTATAAAAGGTGGGAGTGAACTAAGATAAGAATAGTTGAGTCTCTACCTACTCCCACGCACCGTGACGGATCGTCGACGCATGTGTCATCCGACACTCTCCTGTCCATTAGATTGGTGTGTTTTATGGATGGCCTCACTGAAAAATAGGAACATGAACAGAAAAGCACCTGAAAGAGGAGTTTGTTTGTTCAGTTAATTAGTGACCTCAACACAGATTGGCAGGCATTGTACATTGTACAAAACATCAATATATGATTTCATTACATCCGCATCAATTGTACGTGTTCATAAAAGTAAATATTTTTCTTTTTCTTTTTTTTTGGGGGGGGGGGGTGTAAGCAAACATGAAAGTTCTGTTGCATTCATTATCATTTGTTCTGATGGAAACAACCAAGATTAACGGCCCTCGTCACACTGTCACCAGGTGCATGTGTATGTGTGTGTGTGTGTGTGTGTGTGTGTGTGTGTGTGTGTGTGTGTGTGTGTGTGTGTGTGTGTGTGTGTGTGTGTGTGTGTGTGTGTGTGTGTGTGTGTGTGTGTGTCAGGGGCGTGGGTTTTATTACTCTGCTATCACGAAATGATTGGGGCTTATGATGGCGGAGCAGGACAGAGATATCACCGCAGGGTGGAAGTCCAGGGCGACAGACACACCCCTCCACACAAACAAACACGAACACACACACAGATGGACAACCCACAGGCAAACACCAGAGTCCTACTTATCACTGTGAAGGGTAAGCGTTATTGGGTCATAAAAAACGAAAGGTTTCCATGACAGCAGAATCCAAAGAGGCCGTTATCTGAGGAGCCTGACTGGCGGGTTAAAACATGAATACGAGTAAATGTGTTTGAATAAATCACAAGATAAGCTTGAAAAAGAAAAACATCTAATTAATTAAATCAAAATACACATGGACATGTCTTCTCCCGACGGTCACGTATTGAAATCAGACGTGAAACGTATATTACGGTGTGTTATATCGCGGTCTTATCCCTCATCTCAGGGATTCGGTGAGTAATGACACAGCAGGGAGGGGACATGAACCATGGCACCCTTATACACATCAAGGTTCTCCGAGCATCTAGGCAGGGCGTCCCCCGCCTAATGTGGGGTGACAAGGCTGAGTAAAGTCCTCTCGGAAAGCAGTGTGATAAGACGGCAGGGAAGTTCCATCGTATGGTACCGCAAACGAAGCGCAGATCTTTTGGTTTTTCGGCATTCCTGTAAGACAATCGGAGTCTGACGCATAATTCATTGTTTAACTTTTATTAGAGGAGAGAAAATTGTGGAATGGCGTAGGAAAGCATCCTGTACATTTGAAAGCACACATGTGATGTGCCAAAGAGGAAAAGGGTCCCTTTCTAAATCTTTGCAGTTACTTTAACGTCTATTATTCCTATAAATCCGGTCAATATTGCGTTAACTTGCTTGTATGTTACTTCAAATGAGACGACACAATCGAGGGTAGTAGATTATTAATTATTATCAGTGGAAACTATTTACCATGATTACGACATAGGCTATATGATATTTATGATTTTAAATTGCCCTGGATCATAAGTTCCTATCTGGTAACATAAACCTGTACTAAACCAAAGTAAAGAATCAAACAACTCTTGAACACAATTATTTTCTTTATCTTTATTATAACCAAGCTACTTCAGTAGGCCTACATTTCAAGTAGGTCTACTAACTGTACAAGTAGAACATTGTAGTAGACCAGTAATGACATCCCTGGATAGTTTCTGTACTCCAAATTATTGTAGGACTTTGACAAGAAGCAGGTTAGTGTTGGCCATGACCAGGCAGTAAATATCTTATCCTCTGAGTCTATTGTACATGGATTTCCAATCACCAACCGTCATAGTTCTTGGGGTTTCTGTGGGTCATAAACGGAAGGCCATGTCCGGGTATAATAACATCAGCGTTCCTCAGCGCCCTCTTTCGGTTGACCACCTGTACTGTGGTGTTTTCACTCAACGCCTGCCAGCTTTCCCGGTCCCCGCAGCTTTCAAACAAGTCCCCAGCCACCAACACTATTCCTGTAGAGGTTCCCCTCACTTCCAAACTCACGTCGTGTCCCGTGTGTCCCGGCGTGGGCACGATTGACACCTGGGGAGGAAAGGATAATGAAATAGTGATCATAACAGTTCACAGCATCCACCAGGCAGCGTATCATTTACTAGACACTCGGAACAACCGCCCAGAACAGCAGATACGTTGTTGCCATATCATGCAAGACTGAATCCAACTCATAAACGTACATGTTCGTCAATGTTGTAAGGTTTCCCCTCCGCCAGTTGATTGGGGGTGTATCTGTCTCCCTCACTAATATCACACCCCACAACTATCATGGACTTTTGAAAAAGACCCAAGTTCCCTATGTGGTCCGAGTGTCCGTGCGTTCCCACGACCCAATCCACGTCTCCCGTCTCCAGACCCCTCTCCCTCAGCGTCGTAAGCAGAAGGTCTCGGTCCCACGGACCCCCCGTGTCAACCAGAATAGTCCTGGGCCCCGTTACCAGGGTGATGGTCCCGTCGGCCCGAAAGTATCCGTCCGGCTGCGACACACAGTAGCCCACTTTAAGGACCGACACGGAATACGGATTGCCAGGAAAGTCCAACACCCGTGATTCTGTGCAGAGGGTCGCGTTGGCTTGGCCAGAGACAGAACTCTCCTCACTTTCCATTGTTACACAAACAATGCATCAACGTGGTTGTTTATAACTTGTTCAAGAGGAGGAGTAAGAAATTATTCTGCATTTGCTATGTTTTTCTTCGCTGGACACATGGGTGCAGATTGGACACATGGATGAACAACGACGAAAGGACACGCATTTTTACGCATGACGTCCCTTCCGCCACCTTGCTCTACGAGATGATGATGATGATGATGATGATGATGATGATGATGATGATGATGATGATGATGATGATAGTGTAAAAACGCTTTGAATATCCAACGGTGTCGTCGCGGAAGTAGTGCAATCACTATTTATGTCCGATAATAAAGTCGCGATGTCCAGATTATACAAAATGTTATATATGGACACTTTAAAAGTCCATCATAATGTAATATAATTAAGAGGATTTTTTTTTATTATTGTCTGTATTATCTCTCCTAAAAAAATAATGAATGTGGTCTGAATAAAGACATCAGGAACCTTTGCGCCGGTAATTTGCGCTTGGTAGAGTCGCAATAGTTGGTGGACTCTCTGGCTGCGTCACTTCCACTGACAACAATGGCGGCCAAAACAGTTATGGAAAAGGGATCGTCTGTTATGGAGCCGCTGAAGGGAGTTCTGCTCACATACTTCATGCCAGAATCATGTTACGACTCTTTCTTCTTAGATTTCAACTTTCTAGATGGTAAGTTGGCGATCGTCACGTAATGCTTAATAAAAATTAGCTGTAATAAAAGTACAGGCGATCGTTTATGTTGAAGAGGATGAAGTTCAGTGGGCGGAGTTATACACCGGGCACTACGTGATTGGATGGTCAAGGACATTTGCATATCAGCATAATTACAGCGCTCAGGAATATACTACTTGACTATTTATTGGCTAATTTGAAAACATTTTTCATGTTATATTTGACCTCATTCGAAATCAGTAATCAAATAACTCATATCCTATACGTTACAATGACATGTCTAGTCAATGCTGATTAATCTGAATTTAATAAGGCAATCAGTAAAATCCCATTTTATAACTGAAAGTCTAGAAATAAAAAAATGTTTACCAGCCACTCAAGCTTTGTTAGTTCTCGTCACACAGGTTAAGGGTTGACACTAGTAACTGGGAGGGGCTCCTGTTTAATTTAGGCTTTAATTTATCAGAACTCGACTAGGGAGAGTCAATGTGATGATCTGATTTGAGTGTTGTATACGCCCACAGTGCCATGTCTGAAGATAGTTCTGAGCAAAGGGTTAGGCATCGGAATCATCCTGGGATCACTGATGGGTAGGTGTCATTCCCTCTCACTCCATGCCTCCTTCTTTCTCTCTCTTTATGCAAAGTTATGCTAATATCTGTAGGCTACCGTATGTATTCAAAGTCCCACGCTCATATGAGCAAAATGTGCAAAACTATTTATTTATATTTGTTTCAGTGTTTGGTAAAACTATTTACTAGTGTGGTGATTTTGAATAAGGATTACTTTTGTATTGATTTTCCTATGTGAGGATTAAGTCGAATAATCCTCTAATCGACTGTGTAATTGTATCATAGTGTAAACATCCTTCCCAGAGAGGAAGGATGTTCGAATGATTTCCCTTCCCGTTCTCCTGTGTGTGTGTCTTTGTGTGTGTGTTGGGGATTCTGTTCCACAGTGAAGTTACCCCAGATTCTGAAGCTCATGGGGGCGAAGAGTGCAGAGGGGATCAGCTTCCACTCTGTGCTGCTGGAACTGCTGGCCATCACAGGCACCATGGCCTACAGTATCAGCAACAATTTCCCCTTCAGGTGGGACACATAATCCAAATTCATCCCTGTGAGGTTGATTTTAAGATATCAACCTGCCAGGGACTAAAGAGGAAAATTTACCGTGTGTGTGTGTGTGTGTGTGTGTGTGTGTGTGTGTGTGTGTGTGTGTGTGTGTGTGTGTGTGTGTGTGTGTGTGTGTGTGGGATTCTTTGGGTCACACGTTGTGTCCGCACTGCAGTGCCTGGGGCGAGGCGCTCTTCCTCATGTTGCAGACCGTCGCTATCGGTTTCCTGATTCAGCACTATGGCGGGAAAACCGCGAGAGGTACGGGCCTAATTCATCCCAAAGCTAAAATCTTCTGGAGCGTTGTGCTGGAAGAAAGACCGCAGTACATGTCATCAATATCGCACATCTGTCTTATAATTATTATTCATATTATTATGCACATTTAGGCTTATTCAGAAATGCACATCTTTTTAATGAGACTTAATTAGGCGTATAATTAAGTCTCCTTCAATTAATAAGAATGGAGTTTGGAGCAGGCTGGAATTAATTGGAACCTTACTACAAATTTGTCGTTTTCTATCCGTGGAGTCCGATTGAATACCTCAATCAGCACAGAACCATGTCAGAAAGAAAGAATAAAAAGCTCCCCCATAGGGACAAGTTTTTCTGATTCGTCCTTGCATCACAGGCGTAACCAGGGTCAAATCCTTGCATTATACCACCAGGTGTGAGTGTGATTAGCCCTTTCAAGCTGTTTTGGAAATCTGCCTCTTCTGACATCACAAGTGGGATCTGTGTCCGCCTAGATGTGTGCTGGGTGAATCAGTCTAGCAGCCTACCCAGCGGACCGTAGCAAATGTGGCTCATCTATCCGTCACACATATCTAGGGGGACACGCCCACCTGTGAGTTCAGAAGAGGTCGAATTTCAAAGCGGCTTGTAGCGGCTGATCACACTCACACCTGGTGGTATAATACGTCACCTTTTAAACGGAGCAAAAGATTCAAACGGCCACATGTTAGGGATGCACCGATCCACATTTTTTCACTTCCGATCCGATCCCGATACAAGAATTTGGATATCTGCCGATACTGATACTATTCCGATACCAGAGCTTTTTTTTTTGCTTCAATAATATTATCATTATTGATGAGGCCGCGGAAACCCACGTTTTCCACCACTGAAAACGGTTGGTCATCGAGTACGATGAAGTTAAGCAACTTCTCTGTGATTGCTTTAGCCTTCACGTTGTCTGCTGGAAGTTTTCCTTGCTTCTGGAACGATTCCAGAAGTGACTCCTGCCGGCTCCTTTCCTCTCTCTGCCTCCTTCCTAAAAAATCCTCGTGCTCTTTCGCGTGGTGTTTTTTTAAATGTTTGATTAAGTTTTACGTATTGTATGTCGCGACGGCGCTTCCTCCCCTCGGAATGGCGGTTTTGCAAACATTGCATGTTGCTGTCTTGCTCTGCGGTGTCTCCAGCGTGAAATAATTCCAAACAGCGGACATGACGTGCTGCTAGCCGGCTGCTAACGCTAGTGGCTCGGCGGGCTGCAAACAGCGGAATGGATTTCCTGAACGGGGGCGTGTCTCATCACCTTGCCTCATTGACACAGGCACACGCCTCCTTCAGGAAATCCATTCCACAGTTTTGCAGCCACCTTAGCAGAGTAGCCAACAGGAGTAACTTCTGGAATCATTTCAGCACACAACGGTGAAAGCACATGTGTTTCTTGGATCGGAAATTTGCGCAGGTTGGATCGAAATTTTCCGATCCGTTAATTACACTCGTATCGGTACCCGATACCGATACTGGATCGGATCGGCCCCATCCCTACCACATGTGTGGAGGAGTCACTCGTCCTCCCTCCCCCAGGCCTCCTCTTCGTGGCGGTGTACTTCAGCGTGCTGGCGGCGGTGCTCTCCCCTGCCATGCCCGTGTCCATGGTGACGACCATGCAGGCCTCCAACATGCCCGCCGTCATCATCGGAAGGGTAGGTCCCACGAGCGGGGGGGAGGTCGTGTGTTTGTTGGGGGGGGGGGGGGGTAGGGTTTACATCACCGGTTAGTGCCGCGGTACATGAGGCCTTCGTACGCTACGCTGGGGTTTCGGCAAAGGCGAGCCGGATTGTATTTCTTTGATGCAAATGTAGATATTTCCTCATTGTGGGTTCGGGCCGAACGAAGCAGTAACATTTGATGTTCACATCACTTCCTGTAGGGATGTCATCACAGAGCTTATTTGTGTTCCTACACGGAACTGTGTGGTGAATGTTAGTCCTTCTCAATCCCTTCACAATATGAGGCTTGTGTAGTCGGTCCTTTTTTAGAAGTTAGAATTTATTCATTGTAAATATTACTTATCTAATTTATTTCTCCTTCATACTTGGTGCAACGGGGGTCAGAGACAAACAAAATGTCGGCTCTTCTATTTGTCTTGTGCCTCTTTTGTAATTGACGGTAAAGCTGACTTTGACTTTTTCTCATCAAGATCTCTTTTTTAGTTTAGCGTCTTCATGGTTCTACCTTACCCGCCCAACGACCCGCCGACCTCACAGGCGTTTAACATGCGTATGCGACCGGGTTCCCTCTCCTCAGTTGCTGCAGGCCGCCACTAACTACCGCAATGGACACACCGGACAGCTGTCGGCCATCTCCGTCTTCCTGCTCTTCGCCGGATCCCTCGCCCGCATCTTCACCTCCATCCAGGTGTGTGTGTGTGTGTGTGTGTGTGTGTGTGTGTGTGTGTGTGTGTGTGTGTGTGTGTGTGTGTGTGTGTGTGTGTGTGTGTGTGTGTGTGTGTGTGTGTGTGTGTGTGTGTGGGGTCTACTACTATTATGATCTTAATGTGACGTAAACAAAGGATATCTTCCAACACGCAGGAAACCGGAGACAACCTGATGGCGCTTACCTATGTCATATCCTCCACCTGCAATGGCATCCTCGCCCTCCAGCTGCTCTACTACTGGAACAGCGGCTCCAAGCAGAAGAAGAAGAGCGAGTAGGAAGTGGCAGGAAGTGGCCCTACAGGAGAGGGGAGATGGTGGGGGGGGAATCCATCACTTTTGATGCATGGTTCTCAGACTATTCATTTGCCTGGTGGGGGTTGGTTGTTAGAGGTGATTATATCAAGCTTTGCTGTACACACACAAAAACACACACACACACACACACACACACACACACACATACCGAAGGCTAGTACGGGTTTTAATTGACATGGTAGGTCTATGGTCTGAGATTTTTTATTTGACTTCCTAACTGTCTCAAAGGACAAGGCCCCACAAGGGACCTTGATGTTTTGAGTTGGCTCTCGTGCAAAGTGAAGCATTCCTAGGGTGTCCATTCCAGTTCACCACAATCCCAGGTTTCTACAGTCCCTTCCAACGTATTATTATATTAGTAGTAGTATTTTTTTGCAGAGATTATCATTTTACTGTCATCCACTAGTGGACCTTTCATTGAGTGTTGTTCAAGCCGGTCTCTTATCCATGTCACACAGAACTGCTTTGATCTATACATGTGAAGGGGATTATTTGAGTGAGTGTGGGTGTGTTTCTGGTTCAGGGCTTTCGATTTAGTTATTGTTTTAATGCTAATTTGCACTAGTTGCATGAAAACAACATGGCACCCGTGTGTGAGCTGGTGGAACTGTGTGTGTGTGTGTGTGTGTGTGTGTGTGTGTGTGTGTGTGTGTGTGTGTGTGTGTGTGTGTGTGTGTGTGTGTGTGTGTGTGTGTGTGTGTGTGTGTGGGGTGTGGACCAAAAAACGTGTTTCAACTGATGATAAGAAATGGTCTCTTGACATTCAACGGTGGAAACTGCAGCTCATAAGGGAAACGGTTTGATTAATTGATTAAACAGACAATGAATCAAATGGAGACGGCCAGATGAGTTGTAGCAATAGAATAAAGTCTGTATAGGATTAATGTAATCAATCGCTGCTGTTCCATATGCTGAAATGAAAAGAAGATGATTCTAAGACAGTTGATTTATCCTATACACTAGATACATTGTGAAATGTATTTGAACATATTCTAAAGATCGCATGCATGATACATTTGGAAAAAGGGTTTGGGTGTCTTGAGCTACTGTTGACTATGTTGACATTTAAGATACATTTATTGTTTTGTTTCATGTTTACTTATTAAAAAAAGATATGTGCTGATGGAAATATGTCTCAGAGTGCTGTTTATTCCAGTTAATTTCAAATAGCCTAAGTCAGTTATTTTATCTTAGTTTCTTGAGTGGTCAGTAGTTTACTGACGTGTGATTCCTATTAATGCCACCTAGAGGGAGACACACTTTAACTATGTGCTGTAGAACTCCAAAGTTTCTGCGCTAGAAAGGTTTGGCCCATACCGAGAATATTGGTTCACGAAGGGAAACTTTGGACTAGTGGACGAAAATAAAATACTTCTTTTAAAATACTTATTTTCTCATAAGTTGTTTTTTCTTCCTTTTTTAAAACAGCAGTCATTATTTAGTCCTTCGATTCTCGTGCCCCTTTTTAAAGCACGATGTTATTTATCAGTAAATTTGTCCATCAAAAGCCTTTTTTTCTTTGTTTCTTTTGTCATTCCTTTCTCTTCCTTTCCTGAATAGACCCCCGCCCCCTCTCTCTAATGTGTTACTAAAATGGTCACGAAAATTAAACAAACGCATATTTTCCAATCAGACGCTGGTTGGCACTGCGGCGGACGAAGAGATTTTAATAACGCAACTTTTTTTTAGTCAATTGAATAAAAAATTCGATCTCACGCACTTAGCCTTGTTTCAACGGAGACGCATTTAATTTAACTGCGTTATAAACTTTTTAAAAATTAACATATTACACAAATTAACGGTGGGTGCTGCTGATTGTGTTCAGATTCGAACGAATATGCGATTTTTATTAGGCCCTACCTTAAAGATATGTTATGGGTACTTCTACCCATTAGAGCTTAAAAGAAGAAAGACAGAAATAAGCAGCGAGAGACAAAAAGAAAGTGAATGGTGCGTCTTTAGTTCACACGCAGCTGGGTGGCTTGAATGGGGTGGGGGGGAGGCTGGGGGTTTGGGGGGGCTTGTTAAATGGGCACTGGCACACAGAGGGTGGGTGAGGCAGGGGTGGTTTGGGGTTGTGGAAAAAAATGGGGAAAAAAACGCAACTCAGTCTTATCTGTTGGTGTGTGTGTGTGTGTGTGTGTGTGTGTGTGTGTGTGTGTGTGTGTGTGTGTGTGTGTGTGTGTGTGTGTGTGTGTGTGTGTGTGTGTGTGTGTGTGTTGTGTGTGTGTGTGTGTGTGTGTGTGTGTGTGTGTGTGGGAGGGGGGGAGTGGCCTATAGATGTTGGCCGGCGATTGTGAAGTTCGTTACGGGCGTCGTATCACCTGCGACTCGCCATCTTGGGAGGTCTTCCCTGGGTCCTAATGAGGGGCCTGTTGCTCAGAGGGAGTGGCAGAACCTGGCCTGAGCAACATAACAGGGTTTTGTTTTGGGATGGGGAGTCCATGCAGCGGCATTCATGTGAATCTGGCTGTGTGTCTCATTATAGGGCTGAAGTGAACCGCCACAGATGGTGGTGGAGGTGGAGGTCAGGTGGTCGTGGTAGTTGTGATGGGGTTGTCGTCGAGGTGGTGGGGTAGTTGGGTGGTGGGGTGGAGGTTTGGGTTGGGTGGGTGGTGGTATATTGGGTTGGTGTAGTGGTGGTGGTGGTGGGGGTGGTTTTGATATTGGGGTTGGGGTGGTGGTGGTGGTTGGGGCAGTGTTGGTGGTGGTGGTTGGTGTGGTGGTGGTGGTGGGCGCCGTGTAGGGGTCTAGTGGTGGTGTAAGTGGTGGCTGTGGTTTGCGCAATAGTCGCGTGTCTGGTCTTATCTTTGCACATTATTGTTTTTACGCATGACTATTCCTAAATAAGCCTACACCTCGGACTGATGGGATCGCCGTTTGATTGGGTCGTTTGTGTTGTGACTCATCGTCACCAATTTATATAAATATGTATCTCAAACATCTGATCACATAAATAGGATCCCGCCCTGAAAATGGACGCGCTGCGGGGTGGGAATGTTTGGCTGATGCTCCGCAGTGATTTCACCTTCGGCGTACCCCCTAATCGCCCCCCCCGATCTGTCTCACGTGTGGGCCTGTGGTAATCAGCCTCATCCACATCCTGCAGTTCCAGAGCACGCACACGCGCACACACACACACACACCCTGAGACACACCCACATACACACCGAGACACACGCACCGAGCCACACACACATACACACCGAGACAGACGCACCGAGCCACACACACATACACACACACACACTGGTACAAACGCACACACATTGAGCCACACACACACACACACACACACACACACACACACACACACACACACACACACACAGACCACACACACACACACACACACACACACACACACACACACACACACACACACACACACACACACACACACACACACACACACACACACACACACACACAGAGACACCGAAACACACACAAAGCCCATGATAACAGCATGAAAGCGTCCGACATTCTTTTCATCCGTTTGGTATACCAACTTCACGAGGCAACTTTGTTTTTGTTGTGTGTTCGCGGTTTCTCAGAACTTTTATCGTTATATCGTGAGATTGCACCCTTGTTTTTTTTCTATTTTTGATTTAGCGGGTGACTCCCACAAAAATGCACGCATACCTGGTCACCCACCCTTCCTTCCTGAGCACACACACACACACACAAACCACGCAGCAAATCTGTTGCCCTTTATGTTTTCGTTGTTTTTTTGGTTGTCAATTCACTCTCTCAAGAGCATTCTGCCTCTCGGGTCCATTGTAAGACCTCCCCTCCTGCCTCTTACCCCAGTCCAAGGTGTGTTGCCACACACACACACACACACACACACACACACACACACACACACACACACACACACACACACACACACACACACACACACACACACACACACACACACACACACACACACACACACACACACACACACACACCTCCTCACCTCATTTAAGCTGCCTGTCACTCATCTCCTGGGCCTTGGTAAACACAACCCTCTATTAGCTGGCATTAGGCCTTTATGTGTTGACTCGCTGGCTGTCACTGATTGGTCGGGCCACAGCTGGGCCGCCGTCCATCGTCGACTCGCTGAGAAGAAAAGAAGAGAAAAAAAAATGGGGCATTATTCGACATGGGGTCTCGTCGTATGTGCGTTGCGTTCAAAAATCGTACAAATATTAAACTGGTTTCTCCAATTTTTTTCGGGTATTTTGGAAACAGAACGTAGAGATACTTTCACAGAGCCGAAAAATTCTACTACAGCCCGGGAACGTTCCGGGGTGTAGTTGGAAGCCGTGCTTCTCATGCGTTTCCCCCCCCCTCTCGGATATCTGTTCAGTGGGGGGCCTCGTTGGCCCCCTTCAGAGCCCCGTGGAACCATGCATATGCGATTCAGAAACGCCCTACGTCTTCATGCCCCCCCCAGCCCCCTAACCCCCCCCTCATGCCCTTCTCCCCCTCCGCGCTCACACACACACACACACACACACACAACACACACACACACACACCACACACACACACACACACACACACACACACACACACACACAAACCACTTAACTCTAGAGGTTAACCTGTCGTGTCATTTGCACACATTTGCATACTGGGTTGTGACGTCACATATGCGTACCCCCCCCCCCAACCACCCACATGAATCTGCTTCCAGTTCAACATAAATAGAGAGAGGACCCCCCCCCCCCCCCCCGGCCCCCATACCTCCCCATCTCCACCCTCTCTGCTTTCAGTGGAGGTATGTGGTGAAATCGTTGTCCAATACGTACGTCGCGTTCCAAGAGTCGACGTCGTGTTTTTTTCGAATGGATGGCAAACCACAATCTGCAGCGCTGTCTCTGAGGCCCGGGCCTCTTGCGTTGTTCTACCGTCTGTCAACGGTACAATTTCTCCTGAGAGTTTTGGCAGTTATGGGACGATCAAGACCATTGTACTTTAAAATACTTGACCAGAAGTTCAACGAATCGCAAAAGAAACTTGGAGCCTCGCTCCGTCAGTGTGGAGGCTATTCTAGCCTTCATGTCATGAATCTGGGCAGGGGAATTCTGTGTTGACGCTTTGATAAATCAAATCAAACGACTTGGCAAACGGCGGTATCATTACATGGTTCAACGTTACCTTGATGCTTTGTAATCCAGCGTTAGAGATGGCAGTGCCTGTGGGGTTGGTTATTGTTGTAGACGTGCTCCATTGTTGGGGCCAACCAGTGCTTATGGTAAGATCCTCCCCTAGCCTCCTGAGCACAGCTGACATGAAAGAGTTGAACCATCTTGACACCAACCTCCATTCTATCTGGAGGTGAATCAGCTATATTTATTTATAGTTGTTTGGCCCTCTATCACAGTGGTGTAATAGTGCGGGGGGGGGGTACAAACAGATGATTCTCATCGTGTTAATTATGGGCACCGACATGCCTGTGGAACCCGTAATTAACTTAACGATATACACCTGTGGAGACCCTGAATTTAATATTCCACCTCAGTGATACCGGCCTATGATGTGGATCCATACCCAATAAAGCTAGAATCAAAATAGCAACGCAAAGTTGTTGCTTTTAATATTTAAATGTGTGTGTGTGTGTGTGTGTGTGTGTGTTTTTTGAAAGGCTTTGTGCTTCCCATGCAGACAGGAAAGTGAAGATACAAAGGAAAGCAGCCAAAGGGAAGGATTACACGTTTCGTAGGCCCACGGGCGGGGATCGAACCCAGGTCGCTACATGTCGCAGTGCGCACATCGTGAGAGCACTAACAAGGCCGGCCGAGCCACACCCGTGTAAGACTACATGAACTTCTCTCGCAAAGCCCCAAACTTCACATTCCATCAACTATATTTTTTCTTCAAAGCCGAATTAGCCTAGCTCACTTAGCTAGCCCGCTTTGATCTTTGTGACTACGGCTGGGTGAAACGTACAAGATTCGCCCCCCAACCAACCGCCATCCCACCACTTACATGTAAGCACTCAACTATAGCATGGCCGGCGCTTAATGCAAGACCAGATACTTGTCGTTGCTTTGTCACGAGACCGCCCATCAGTAACATCAAAGATGAGGGCCGGATGAGGTCCGGATGTCTATAGTTTGCATGTAACTTCATTATGATCCCCTGGGACAACGGTTGAACAAATGACAATATAACTTTGGTTGGCTGATGACGGTGGTGTCTAGTT
>OLKM01000218.1:85000-87500 GCA_900291075.1 Melanogrammus aeglefinus
GCGCGTGAACATGACTCAAAAAAAGAAAAATGTGGCAGATCCGGTGTGCAGGCCGCCCTGCCTGTGAGTGTGTGTCTGCATCTGTGTGTGTGTGTGTGTGTGTGTGTGTGTGTGTGTGTGTGTGTGTGTGTGTGTGTGTGTGTGTGTGTGTGTGTGTGTGTGTGTGTGTGTGTGTGTGTGTGTGTGTGTGTGTGTGTGTGTGTGTGTGTGTGTGTGTGTGTGTGTGTGTGTGTGTGTGTGTGTCTGTGTGTGTGCACGTGTATGTGTTTGTGCAGTGACATGCCACCCAACCGTGGCGGCTCCCTGCCAGAAAGCAGACGCCCACGCTCTCTACCTCCCCGTCGCGGCTGGGCTCAGCCCGCCTCACCTGGGCCTGAGCAAACACCGGCAGGGCCCGGCCTGTGAGAAGCTGCTCCAGGGAAGAGTAGGACCCAGTGGGGGGGGGGGGGGGGAACCAGGGGGCGGGGGCCCGGGGACCAAGAGGTGGGGCCCGGGGCACCTGGCAATCCCACGCACCTGTGGACCTCAGGTGTGTGTGTTCTGCCCCCCCCCCCCCCCTCCTCCCCCACACACAAACCCAACCCGGCGGTCGTAAGTGAACGGGGAGTAATCCCGGATCCAGTTGTGGTCGGTTATGATGAGACATCTGGGGCGGGGGGGGAAACATGAACAAGTGGAAAAAAAGGGTTTTGTCTCCTGATTCGCTGCAAATAAATTTGACTGAAAACACATTTGTTAGGGGGGGTTGGATGAACTGTTAAGAAGGGGCTTTTAATTGGTTGCTTTCACTGTTCGGCCACTTTCAGATTTGCCTCTGCCCCTCATGATTTGGTCAAAAACAAATACGAAGCGTCAGAAAGAGATACGCCGAATTCAGCCCATTTTGAGTTTGTCTGCCGTCAGACTTGGTTAATCAAAGGATTAGCTAAGGGGAGGTGTCGGAACGCAGGGTGATCGCCGACGGTGTCATGCTATAAGGGGTGGGGCTCGAGAGCGAACGTACGGAAGGTGCACGTGTTTGTTGTGTCCCGTGCAGTCACACCTTCGGAGCTCAACCACCTTTTACCCCATTAGGTCTTTCTTTCATTAGAGTGTGTTAGTGTGTGTATATATGTGTGTGTGTGTGGCTGTGTGACCCTGTGTTTGTGTACGTGTGTGTGTTTGTGTGTATGTCCGTGTGTGTGTGTGTGTGTGTGTGTGTGTGTGTGTGTGTGTGTGTGTGTGTGTGTGTGTGTGTGTGTGTGTTTGTGTGTGTGTGTGTGTGTGTGTGTGTGTTTGTGTGCATGCTCGCTTGTGTATGTGTGTGTGTGTGTGTGTGTGTTGTGTGTGTGTGTGTGTGGTGTGTGTGTGTGTGTGTGTGTTGTGTGTTGTGTTGTGTGTGTGTGTTTGTGTGCATGCTCGCTTGTGAGTGTGTGCACGTGCGTGTGTGTGTGTAGGTGTGTGTGTATGTGTGTGTGTGTGTGTGTGGTGTGTGTGTATGTGTGTGTGTGTGTGTGTGTGTATTGTGTGTGTGTGTATGTGTGTGTATGTGTGTGTGTGCGTGTGTGTGTGCAGTACACCTACATTTGCACTCCAACACAAGGGGCTGGTTTGCAGGGCTGGGTATGTGAAGGGTGAAGGGTGTGTGTGTGTGTGTGTGTGTGTGTGTGTGTGTGTGTGTGTGTGTGTGTGTGTGTGTGTGTGTGTGTGTGTGTGTGTGTGTGTGTGTGTGTGTGTGTGTGTGTGTGTGTGTGTGTGTGTGTGTGTGTGTGTGTGTGTGTGCCTGTGTGTTTGTGTGTGTTTGTGCTGGGTGTGTTCCTGTCAAGTGTTTGTCTGGGCTTTGGCAGGAATGCGGTAGTTGTGGGTATCCCCGATAGATCTGTAGAGGTCCCTCAGCCTCTCCGCTCTCTCATTGCTCAATGGACAGAGTCCGCGAACGGCCGCACCAGACTTACTCTCACTGTTCAACTTTATGCAAATAGCTCCATCGAGCGCAACCCGTGAGCACTCGAACCACAACAGGGCCAAGTATCAAATGCCGGACAAGTGGGCCTTGGGATTGAATTGCGTTGTGGTGGTTTTTTTCGTGCGGGGGATGTTCTGTGTACAGAAAAAGGCTGTGGCCCACACCACAACACTGCTGCTTTACCACAGTTTGGGAGAGGGGAGGGGAATCGCTGGACGTTCTTGGGACGTTGTTGGACATTGTTTGCAATGTTTGTATTTATCAAAGCAACGGTAGCCCAACAGATGATCTGGTGGCCATCATGTCCTTTCAAAGTGATTTCAAAGCGGTGTCAGATATTCCTTACGCTCCGTAGCATTTGATGACCAGATTTTGTAATCCGGTGCCACTTATGGAAATGATATCCTTCAATATCTGAAGGCTGGTTTTAAACCAGGCTAGATAGCATGCAACCTGATCAGAGATACGAGCAATTTCTTGATTTTATTTGTTTTATAAAAAAAAAACACAAACTCGGAAAATAGATATTGGAGGCGCTCAAATTAAACGAACATG
>OLKM01000218.1:92500-100000 GCA_900291075.1 Melanogrammus aeglefinus
TTTACAGTGAAGCATACTGGTTCAAAATTAAGCTTGATAAAAGGAACCAAATCATTAAAGAAAATAAACTATTTAAAATGCTCCTCAGTCACGGTATATGTTGGAAAGAAATTTCCTTTGGGATGGAAAAACATGCACGCAACAATTTGTATTTCAACAGAATTCGGTTCAAAATCAGTCAAGTAAACTTTGCTTAAAAAAAGTATTATTTTTATTTTAGGGGTAAAAACAGAAATGCAGCATTTTACATTTAATTTCATTCGGTTAATGGGAGACACCTGCCTAGAACATGTGGCACACGAGAGAAAGAGCAACTTGGGCCTCTACCAAAACCACTTCAACTAAAGAAACAGTTACAATATTGGTCAAATAAACAGAAACCCAATCTATAAAACTAAATTACACCAAACATTTTAACTCATAATTGGCAGCCAAAAATTTAGATTCCAAACTGGATAAGAAATGTAATCCATCGATGGGGTTTTCAGTGAAGCCAAAGACTGCCATAGAGGAAACAAATTTACGAATGTTTTCCCTGGTGCGCCACCGGAAAAACTCAGATTTAAAAACAAATTACCCAATGTTGTTTCAGATATTGCAATCTCGATTGTCCAACAGGAACTCAAACCAGCCAAAAAACACCATTTAACTAAACCCAAGGCCCTAGGGTCAGAAAAGGGTTATACAGCAGCGCAACAGGCCCCATCGCTGACCAAGCTCCTGCTCCGTCTGATCCCCACACAAACCCAGAAGGATTTTTTGTTCATAAGCCACTTTCTGGAGAAGTTAAAGTGGTTCACCTGCCCCCCCCCTTGAGAACTAGCAAGTGGGCACAGGCTCTATATTGGAGTCACTTTGGCCTCACATCCTAACCTGAGAAAGCCACCCTTCCGTAGGCTTTATGAGCATCAGGACTGCAAAACAGACAACAGATCTGCGTCTCAGACGACGCAGCCTACCCTGCACCGGGGCACTGGAAGACCGTATGAACAACTAACGGCATTCCCGCTCGGGAACGCTGCGATCTGTGGTTACATGAAAGTGGCCGCAGCGGTTAGAGATTTGTGACGCAACGTCACAGGTTCTGGCTAACGTTTTGGGAGTTCCCTACGCTAGACAGAAGAGTCGTAATATTTACACACAAAGAAAAGGGAAACATCTTCTATTTACAGCAGTCCTTCATAGACAGTCCATTTAACCTTTTGGCACTTGGAGGAGGATGGGTCGTCCATGCGCGTGTGTATATACAGGGGGGGGGGGGTTGTGAATCTGGGACGAATGAGTTTAAAGACCTAAACACAAAAGAGGTAGACTATAGCAGTTTTGAATATTCAAATACCCAGGCTTTTTTGTAGACCTCAGTGGCAACGTGCCCACCGCGTGCGTCGGCTGTGTGGGCGGGGCCCCAGCACCTCGGGGCCCTTCTATGTACGGCGGTACGAGTGCAAAAGGGGGACGCGCGTACGCATGTTACAATGCTAGTCTCTGACGTGTCGGTGTCCCCGTACCACTTGGGGGCAACTTGGGGGGTGGGGGGGCCACAGCGGCCCCTCAAACCCGCCTTCCACCGCTCCTCCTCGTAGCGCCAGATGTGCCCGAGCGGGAAGGGGGGGCGGGGACTCACGCCCCCCTTCCCAGAACCCCGCCACTCTCTTTTGGCGCCCCCGTCCTCCTCTTCGTCGTCGTCGTTGTCGCGCCCCCCCCCACCCCACCCCACCCAGTGTCTAGATGTGCGTGAGCGGGACGGTGCCTCCGAGGTAGTGCTGCTGGACGCTGGTGTAGCCACGCTGGGCGGCGGCGGCGGCGGCGGCAGCCCCCCCCGTGGGGTCTCCGCCATCCCCCCCGGGGATGTACATGCTGATCATGTCCCTGAGGTCCCCTTGGAGGGGCCCGCGGTGGTGGTGGTGGTGGTGGTGGCCGGACGTGGGCCCCGTGGGCGGCGAGTGGGACATGGGCTCGGGCTTCACCATGGACATGGTGACGGGGCTGTGCTGCTGGGGGCTGCTGCCGTACGACATGGGGCTGTAGGGGAGGAGAGGAGAGGGTCAACATAGCGGCGAGCAGACAGGACTGGGTCAGTCATCTTCATCAGCGCAGAGGAGTCTCTCGAGGTGGATCAAGTTTGAGAATTCTGTATTGCATACTTTTAGGTTCCTCGGCTGTGTGGATTGGGTGTTCGATATGGATGGATACAATCATCTTCAACACCGTTCCAGCGAGAACATGCAGAGAAAGGCGCGAGTATAGCTGTTTGAGTTGTCGTCATTCAAATCCAAATCCATATTAATACCCTGAGCTTACCGGAAACGCATCCCAAGTGGTTGAACGATTCCAGTCCTATTAAAATCCAAACCATGCCAACGACTTTCATTTGATCTCGACTCTACAGATCTAGGGAACATACTGGGATTTCCTTTAACAATGAGGCAAAAGCTCTCCCGTGTTTTTTTTCTCCCCCTTCTCCGTAGGCCGCAGTGCACCTGCGTGTTCAGACTAACAAAAGGGAGGGTTAAGAGGCTGGGCCCGCCGCATAGCTCGCTGATCTGTCGGTCAACATTGAACGACTTCATGCTTTCACCTGCAAACTTCTCCCCACTGCTCAACACCACTAATCTCCCATCTTTCCACCAGACACTAAAACGACAACCTTTTAAATAAATAAAGAGTATTATTGTGATAATGTGAGGCGCCACGTTTGTTTTGGTTTAGTCCAACTAGAGTTGAGATAATCTGGTTAAAAGTTTTGAACAACAATTAACGGTCCAACTAGGTCAGTTGAACAAGTTTAAACGTTAGTATGGAAATTCAAGGTTTCCTTTGGTGACTTTGAGGGGGAAACAAAGGTTTCATTATGAGGCCGGTTGAAGAGTTCAGCGTTTCAAATTGTCAAAGTACATGTTTTGAGGATTGCTGGGACACTAGTCTGGCTTTCGGTCACACTGGTGCATTGTGGGTAGGGGACCACACACAAAGCTCTGCTGGCTCATGCAACACACAAAAGGTTTGAGAAAACAGAATTTTAGCCCATCAAAATCGATCCAAGAGGTTTTCGCAAGGATGATGAGCATGTTTGACCAAACATCACAACAGCCATCAGTCACATCTGTGGAACGAATACTGAATTCAAAAAGTTGCACTGCGGCAATTACAAGTTGGGCAGGACGATCTGAGCAAAGCAAGCCAAGCCTGTTTGGCAAGCAATACTTATCAGAAACACGATGTAGCCTTGATGATTCACCGCCCGTGTGAGGCTTGTGTCCCAGAAGCACCCGGTAGAAATGATTACCCAATACAAGGAAGGATTGCAATCCAGTAAAGCTATACCTTGAGGATTTACTCTCGTCACTCATCTTGTTTTGGGGGAAGACATCCAGTTTAATTATTTTGGCCGGATCCCATTATTTAGGTCCGTTTGATATCGATAAATGGATCTGTAGGCAGTCTATACAAAGTCTTTCAACTTCGAATTTGACCAGATTGCAATTATCCCCTTTTTTTAACTAACATAACATACAACCCATAATTTCCACAGAATACCAACCAACAACCCATCTGGATAGTCACACAACCTACAAAAGCACAGCTGCCCCATCTTTATACACGCATTCACCAAAACAAAAACAAAGTGCTAACAAACGGAAAAAATATACATTTATAAAAAAAACGCACCTGTAGGCGTTGCCGCCGTTCATGTAGGACTGTGGTGCCATGGCGGGCGGGTACTGCAACGCCGACAGGTCGTAGCGGTGCAGCTGCTGCGTGTAGCCCAGCGCGTCGCCCTGCATGCCGGCGTACCCCCCGGCGGCATGGCCCCAGCCGTAGCCGTCCACCCGGGGGCTGCCGCCTCCGCCCTGGCCTTGGCCCTGGCCCTGCGCCGCCGCCAGCAGGTTGCCGGCGGACAGCGGGTACTTGCCGTGCACCACCACCCCCCCGGGGCCGCCGTGCCCGTGGTGGTCCTTCTTCAGCATGGGCTTGGTCTTGCGCCGCGGCTTGTACTTGTAGTCCGGGTACTCCTTCATGTGCACGGCGCGCAGCCGCTTGGCCTCATCGATGAACGGCCGCTTCTCGGCGTCGGTGAGCAGCTTCCACTCAGCGCCCAGCCGCTTGCTGATCTCGGAGTTGTGCATCTTGGGGTTCTCCTGTGCCATCTTGCGCCGCTGGCCTCGGGACCACACCATGAACGCGTTCATGGGCCGCTTGACCTTGTCCATGGGGTCGGCCCCCGGGGGGCACGCCGTCTTGGAGCCCGGGTGGGAGCCGCCGTTGCCGCCCATGCCGCCCGTCATGTTGCCCGGCACCGGGGACATGCCCTGGGACGTCTGGTGGGACTGGGGCTGACCCGTGGGCTTCAGCTCGTGCTCCATCATGCTGTACATGGTGTTTTTTTCTTAAAGTAATATTTTTTAAAACCAGAAGATGGATATAAAAAAAGGCTGTGATGGTGCGCGAGTCGCCTTTCCACCCGGCGGCGCGTTGCCCAACTTGTCCCGCCGCGGCTCGTGCGTCAGGTACAACAGGGCACCAGGTGTCTCAAATCAACTAATCAGCACTGGCCCACCGCGCGCGCGACAACAAACCGAGCAGCAACGTACCGTTGATGTACGTCGCGCAACTTTTTAAAACTTTCAGAGGGTCTGCTTTCAAACTCGCAACGGTAATAGACAAGGGGTTCTGCGGTGTTTACAAAACAAAACCTCCTCCTTCTCCTCCTCTTCCTCGTCGTCTTCTTCTGGTATCTGGTGAATGTAGAGAGCGGACCGGGTGATTTGTTCCGACAAGAGCACCGATTCACATTCGACTGAAGGATCTGGGTGATGACCAGAAAGTTTTCCCTTCTTTCTCTCGAGCGATTATGTGCCAGCTGTGGACCAATGGGAGCTCGAGGGCTTCTCGCGAGCGCGGACATTTGCATGTGAATGCACGAGGCGGGCGAAGGGAAGCACTTGTTGATGCTGTGTAGGGATCGGGGGCTCGGGGAAAGTGCGCTATCGGGATAGGAAAAGTACAGGAAAAAATAATGTGATATTTCTCCTGGATGACTAATAAAAGTTGACTTAGCTGACTTCACTGATGTTGACGTTGCTGTTATTTTTGGCCGTATGAAGGAAATTAAGTTTTAGTTTTTACTTCGTTTTTGTGTCAACTTTTGACTTAAACTCTCTCGCTCGTTCCCACCCCTCTCTCCCAGTCTTATAATAAATAAAAACACTAAGTCAAGGCATTGTGTCTTTCCAGTGTAAAACATTTAACATGCATTTTTCTGATGGACCTTTAACGGTTATCGGCCCACCCCCGGGGCCACTGTGTGAATGGCTTTTTTGGGGAGGATGTAATGTCAACTTGAACTTAATTTCCAAAGAAAAGCCATTTAGGCCATTACAAAGTGGTCAGCACGGGTCCACAGAAACACGGTTAATGTCTTCAGCAAACCCAACGAGGTGGTTTGTTGTGCTGGCCCCGCCAGCCAACTCGTTTTCAAGACGTCCGAGGCCCCCTTTCAATCAATTGTGTGTTGAAGATGTGTCTCTATATGGGGGTATTGATTCGGGGTACAATAGCCCCAAAGAATTACTTTAGAAGTCTGCGAGAATATGGAAGAGGTCTGTTGGTTTGGCCAAACACACCCTTTATTATGCGCTGGCCCAAGGTCTTTGTTAAGAGCAGTGATTTCCACCAACTTACAAGGGGCACGCTGCATAGCACGACCCTCTATCCTATACTCCATCCACTTGGGCTCAATGGGGGAACCCGCCTGCTTTTAAGGTGTTTTGGGGGGTTTTCGGGCTATGTTGTGGTGTGTGGATCTTTTTGGGGTGCGTATTTTTTTTTGCCTGAGAGAGCATGCGCAAAAAAGCCGTAAGGCTATTAAAGTAATCTGGTGAGATGTGCCGGGTGAGTCACGGAGGAATGTGAAACACGTTTGGGCTCCTCGATGGGTAAAGTAAAGGTTAGGCGAATCAAGTCAGCCAACTTTAAGGCTGCACCACAAACACCCCAACTGCCCTGCTCATGTCAACAAGTAGCTTGCGTGCGTGCATGTGTGCATGCGTGTGTGCGTGTGTGTGTGTGTGTGTGTGTGTGTGTGTGTGTGTGTGTGTGTGTGTGTGTGTGTGTGTGTGTGTGTGTGTGTGTGTGTGTGTGTATTCGTGTGTGGTGTGTGATTGTGTTGTGTGGTGTGCGCGTAGCGCGCTTGTGGTGCGCAATTATTTTGGGTTTGCAGTTAAATGAGACATAATTTATATAATTAATTCAGTTTTTAAGCCTTGTAATTTTTTAATTACTTGGAATTTGTTGTGAAGATACATTTTGGGCGCAACACACACACCCGCCTCTGTGGTCTGCGCGCGCATACGCAAGCCCGTGTCTAATGTCAGCTAAAGTCGTTTACACGTCTGTGTGGTTGTGTGTGTGTGTGTGTGTGTGTGTGTGTGTGTGTGTGTGTGTGTGTGTGTGTGTGTGTGTGTGTGTGTGTGTGTGTGTGTGTGTGTGTGCAAGCGCGTGTGTGCGTGGTGTGTGTGCGTGTGCGTGTGGGAGCGTGCTTGTGACTGTGCGCGCTGAGGCTGCAGGTGTTCTTGAATGACAGTAACGCCCTGACGCCAATCAAACCGGGGATTGTGAGGCTCCACTCTCGCGTTTCCGTATCCTAGACAACCCCCCCCCCCCCCCCCTCACACCACTACACACACACACACACACACACGCACACACGCACACACGCACACACCACACACACACACACACACACACACACACACACACACACACACACACACATTTCTTTCCATCACTTCTTACCCCCAGTATTACTCATTCCTCTCTCTCTCTCTCTCTCTCCTCTCTCACACACTCTCTCTCCATCTCTTCTCATCCCATCTTACTCTCTCTCTCTCTCTCTCTCTCTCTCTCTCTCTCTCTCTCTCTCTCTCTCTCTCCCTCTCTCTCTGTGCGTGTGTGCAAACACACGCACGCACACACCAATCCGCCTATAGCTCGGTCTGATCGTTGGACACTGTTTCTGAGTGCTGGTTCATGAGTGCTGGTTCCTGAGTCCTGGTTCCTGAGTCCTGGCTCCTTCACAGACCGCAGCAAGTCAGGACAGAGCGGCCCATTCCAACCAGGGCGTCTTCACAGAGCGGCGCCACTCTCACTCTCATGCCCCCTCGCTCCATGGCTCCATGCTGCAAACCACCTGTGCCTTTGTCCGCAATGTTTACCGTGGAGAAAACATAGCCTCACCGAGGAAGGCGGTCGCAAACACATTGGTGCCGCTGAATAACGTTGCGTTGCCAAACAATAGTAAATAAATAAGGTCGTTTAGCATGTGTTACTTACTTACACTCGTACGCGTGCACACGCGCGCGCACACAAACACTCACACGCACAATTTGAGCACCTACGGGGTTAATTATTTATGAATCGATTTATCTTTGTCTTGTTTGGTTGTGAACTCAAGTTCTCAGATCTCATAACTGAGATAATTAGGCCTACATGACCACTACA
>OLKM01000218.1:105000-226629 GCA_900291075.1 Melanogrammus aeglefinus
CCGCAGCCTACATAATCGTCTATACTCTTTAAAGACCAACACAATGGAGCCAGGGAGAAACAACCCTACGTCCAGATCGCATTAGGCAGTTTAATAGTACTACGTGCACTGAGGTGAGCCTAAGCTCTTCATCAGCATATCAAAGGTAATAAATCATATGCTTACGTATTCAAGGGCCATATCGGTGAATGCATGGATTATTTTTGAGTTTGTGCTGTGACCTTCAGACAGATAAACTATCGAATGTATAAATTATAAATTGAAAGTAGTATGTTGGCCATATACGAGGTAAAAATTCAGTTTTCACATTACACCATTTTTTAGACGGCTTATTAGGGTTATTGGCAACACAGACGGCCTTACCACACCTTTGACTTGTAAATCGCGAACTACTTCCAAAGCTCATACGATCTACAAACCTTAGAATGGAGCAGACTTTGATAAGGGGTCGTTGAATGATCGATGAATAAAATACTTTTTCACTCAGTCAGAAAGACACTCAAGATTGATACACTCATGGTTGAAACGTTTTACTCAGCATACAAGCCTAATATTGAAACGTTTGGCTTACAGTTCAGGAAACAACGCAAAGGCAAGTTCTGCAGGTTAAAAAGGAGAAATACCTTTATTTAAGACAATTAAAATAAATACTATACAGAATCCAATGTAGAATAGGGTTGATACATGGCTTCTGTCTCAAAAAAAGGTTAACAATTTCATCACATTTTAATTCATTTAAAAAAATAGCACTGACCATAAACCCCATAACATTTCTTAACCTAACCACCCCCTCCCCTTCATGACAGGCATTTTTTTAAACATTTGGAAAAAGGAGATTGGGGGAATAAATCTCTGCACTTGTTTGCAGTTTGGTCCTACAATATCAAAGAGCTGCTCCCCTTTTACATATGGTGAGGTAGGTTACAAAAGTGACGCCACCTTATCAAATATCTGCTTTTTCGGGGACAGTGAGATACACAAAAAGTATATGAAGAGCTAGTGATGAAAACCCAGAGCCCTTAAAGTTTAGGCAATTCTCCACAAACTCGCCCTTGCTTTGCTTCCAAACTTTTGCCACGCCTCAGTCTTAAAAAAAAATAAACAAAACAATAAGTAACTACCTCATTTAACTATACAATAAGCAGTGTTAACAAGAATCGCACGGCAGAGAAAACAAAGGGTGAAAACTCATTCATGATTCATTTTACTGTACAGTTTTCTTTTATTGAAGATTCCCATTTGTCTGATCACCCCCCCCCCCCCTCCATAAGATGCTTTGTTTTACCCCTCAGAATACACAAGTATTCTGTCAACACATAAACGGTAGATTTAAGTAGCTAGTCAAAACCCATCCCACCCCAGCTATACTTTTGTGTCCATCTGTTCCGGGAGCTTGACTAATTAGCTTCAATCATTAAGGTTATATTAATTGATAGAGCGCTCACATGGCCCAGTAAACATGCTTGATGACTTGCCAAGTCACTTGAACATGTCATATTTAAATATGGTATTTGGTCGGGGTTGGGAGCAAGGCAGGTGTGGGCATAGGGGAAAATCATTTTAAGGCCTTGACAAAGTATAACTAGCTGGCAAAGCGCATTTAACTTTTATGTTGGCCCGTTAAATCATTAACAACTTGAAAAATGCCAATTAAAAACTAGACTAGATCTGCAGCCAGCCGGAGTTCTTAAGGATGTGGGTGGGGGTGGGGTGGGGTGGGGAGCTGACAATTTGTGAGCATGACGGTATTTGTCTAAAGAATGTAAGGGCGGGACATGGTGTGCCCGGAGCCCTCTAGATGAGGTCGGCAACGTTCATGGGCATCTCCTCGACGGTGGTGTTGTAGAAGGTTTCGATGTCCCTCAGGGTGCGCTTGTCGTCCTCCGTCACCATGTTGATGGCCACCCCCTTCCTACCAAAGCGACCTCCGCGCCCAATCCTTCAGGAGGAACCAAGCATCGCACACACCGTTAGGGAGGGGGCCAACGCCGGCTACGTGGGCACGCGGGCGGCCACGTCGTCGCACGGCTGTGTTCAGCTAGTTAGTCTCTGATCATAGCCCCGGAGGCACGGTGCCACGCGGCGGTCCGGCCGGCAAAACGCCGACCGGCGCCGTGCGGCACCGGGAACCTTCCGGAGTCAGTTGACACGCATGGATTTCATCATTAACAGCCCGGACCGTCGGGATACCCGGTCCAGTTAACCAAAAGCACCCACACGAGTTGGGGGCGGTTGACCGGTGCGTTATAGGCTATAGACGGGGTAACAGAGAAGAGGGTCATACCTGTGGATGTAGTTTTCCCTGTTGGTGGGCAGATCGTAGTTGATGACCAGGGACACCTGCTGGACATCAATGCCTCTAGCCTGCGGAGGACAAGTTGGACATTTAGTCATGTTCTTACTCACCCAGCGCCGTCTTCATGTCCCATTTGGGACCAGCCACAATACCCAAGACCAAACTCAGCAAGGACAAATAAACAGTGCTCAGCAGAGGTTGAATAAGTGCACCCGGAAAAATGTTATATCCAGAAGTACGGCAAATGTCATCTGCAAATTAGTAGCGAGTTGGGATCGAGGGGCCCAATCACTGTGGAGAGCAGAAGGTATTCTCTACCAAAACACTTTCAGGCCCACTCCAGCACAGCAGCTGGGAGGAGAGGGTATCTTGGATAAAACGTGGAGGTCGAGTGAGCATGCCTACCAGAAGATCAGTGGTGATGAGGACTCGACTTGAGCCAGAGCGAAACTCTCGCATGATCAGGTCCCTCTCCTTCTGCTCCATGTCTCCGTGCTGCAGGAGTCGAGGTCATCAGGTCAGATTAATGCAAGGCAATGTACACTTTTGGATTTGCTTGTTCCTTCTACTCTAGTGTATTTAAAATATATAGTGAGAATAATAATAATATTAATAGAGTTCTGTACTGTGACCATAGCATGAAACAGTCTTTTTCTCACAACGTAGAGCCGACTGGGATGAAGTATGGACTGATTCTCTCTCCCCCCACCTGATAAAGAACTAGTGCCATATAAGGACACTGCCTTGCCCAGGCAGGGGTTAAAATATATCAGTTAACAGAAATATTATCAACTGCCGGCGAACGCGCCAGGTAACTCATGTGTATATCAAGGGTGTGTGCGTTTGAGTTTAATATGCACCTTTGAGTAGATCTCATTGAAGGGGTCTTACCAGGGCAGAGACGGTGAAGTCCCTGGTATGCATCTTCTCTGTGAGCCAGTCTACCTTCCTCCTGGTGTTGATGAAGATCACAGCCTGTGTGATGGTCAGAGTCTCGTACAGATCACACAACGTGTCCAGCTTCCATTCCTACAAGGCAACGGGACATCGAGAGGAATTTAGAAACGCATTTTATGTTAAACGTTCCACGGATAAACGGGTGACGACTAGTTTAGATATTTGCATGTTTTCTGAGATGTAATCGTTAAAACAGCATGGCAGACATTGTCAAAACGCGTTGTTAAGTGCAAACAAACTGGTTTTCCCATTCCGCGTCATTTCCAACCGAACTGGCAGATAAAAAAGGTGTAGTGATAATGTGCTGATTCAACAAGAACAGTCTCACCTCCTTCTCCACGTTAATGTAGAACTGGCGAATACCCTCCAGGGTAAGCTCCTCCTTCTTCACCAGGATACGAATGGGCTCACGCATGAACTTCTTGGTGACCTCCAGCACATCAGTGGGCATGGTGGCAGACAGCAGCACCACCTAGTGGCCAAGCAGAGGAGAACCTTCGGATTCAGTACAATGGAAAACAGCAGCTGGCACCATGTTACTGACATCTTTTAGTGTTGTGACCATAGCATGAAACAGTCTTTTTCTCACGAAGTTGAGCTGACTGGGATGAAGTATGGACTGATTCTCTCTCCCCCCACCTGATAAAGAACTAGTGCCATATAAGGACACTGCCTTGCCCAGGCAGGGGTTTAAAACGCATCTAAACAGAAACTGCTGGCCGTCGACCAGGTAGGTTGTGTGTATAGTCGGGGTGTCTTTGACAGCCTGTGAAATCAAAGCGCTCTCTGCAGTGCAAGCTGGCAGAAAGGGGTGAGGCCGTTACCTGTGTGCTGGGCGCGAGCTTCTGGAAAATCTCGTAGATCTGGTCCTTGAAACCACGGCTCAACATCTCGTCAGCCTCGTCCAGCACAAACATCTTGATGTATTTGGAAGCTGAGGAGAACGCAAAGCGGGCAACGCACCAAACGTCAACAACGGCTTGAGACCCTGTTCACCCGGCCACCTCCAGAAGGTCACAACGTTTACTTAGAACGTGTACCAAATAATGTGCAGTGTGCACCGCTGTATTCAGCTAGTTAGTCTCTGATCATGCCTCCAGAAGCCTGCTGCGCTGCAGCGGTCCGGCCGGCAAAACGCCGACCAGTGCCGCAGCGCACCAGGACTTTCCAGAGTCAGTTGACACGCATGGATTTCATCATTAAACAGCGCAGGCCAGCAACATATGCTGGTCCAGTTTGCAAAGACTTCCACGTAAATTTTAACCCGAGATGAGGCCCTTACCAAGATATTCGCGACTAAGCATGTCGAAGACGCGGCCAGGGGTGCCCACCACGATGTGGGGTGCCTCGGCTTGAAGCTTGGTGGCCTCATTGCGCACATTGGTCCCACCGATGCAGGCGTGACAACCAGCGCCCATGTAGTCACCAAGGGCCAGGATCACCTTCTGGATCTGTAGGGAGGGAAGAGAGGACAGTGTTTTCCTCGTTTTACAGTTGGGCTTAACGGATGTTTTGATTACAAATCAAGTTACTTTCGATAATACTAAGACTTGCCGTGTGCACCGTGTTGCTAGAGCACACCTTTTAGGACTCTGAACACTGATGCAAAAACCAGTGTCGACACGTGTACTCTTTAAAGTTTGTTGTCTGCATACTAGTTGCAAGTAGGGATTGATTGGGCCCAGTCACAGTGGAGAAGAGACAGTCATCTGCCAAAACACCTCAGACCCACTCCAGCACGCCAGCTGGGAGGATAGGGTATCTTGGACCACATCTTATCAGACAACTATACTCAAAATGACAAAATGTTCAAGATCCCACCACAGAACAAAAAAGGGTGGGCAATGGGTTCTGACATGCAAAGTGTAATAACAGAACATAGTGTCAGTACTGTTGGGCAGCACAGCACTTTGCTCACAACTAGCGAGTTTTATTGAGGATATTAATAGCCATGTAAATCTGTAAGCAGAATGAAAGTTGCCAAACGGTAGGTTACCTGCTGAGCTAGCTCCCTGGTGGGGGCCAGAACCAGAGCCTGGGTGACCTTTCGCTCCACATCAATCTGCTGCAGGATGGAGATTGCAAAGGTTGCAGTCTTACCGGTTCCAGACTGGGCCTGAGCAATCACATCATATCCTGGAGGAATTAAACAAAATATAAGTACATATCCTTGCCGTGCCAGTTTTCAGACAAACTGTTAGAAGGAAATCTGTGTCCATATCATGAAACAGTCTTTTTCTCACAGAGTTGAGCCGACTGGGATGAAGTATGGACTGATTCTCTTTTCCCCCACCTGATAAAGAACTAGTGCCATGTAAGGACACTGCCTTGCCCAGGCAGGGGTATTCTAGAAAATGCACTTTGAAGCGTCTGTATGGGATGGAAATGCTAACTGCTCTCATCAAGGGTTCAAACTACTACACTAAATTACAACTACAGGACAATGTATTTTACGTATGGATAAAACCTGATTATATTGAGGGCAACAAGTTCAACTTACCCTTGATGCAAGGAATAATGGCCCTCTGCTGGATGGCAGAAGGTTTCTCAAAACCATAGGCGTAGATTCCTCTCAGAAGCGTCTCACGCAGGCTCATGATATCGAAACTGTCCGTGATCTCGTTCCAGTTACTCTGTAAGCAGGTTATCAAAGTAAGTCACAAGCTGGAATTTTTTTTATAGGCTTGCCGGTAACATTTGGTTTCTCTTTGGACATACCTCAATGATCCCGTCCGGCTCCATGCCCTCGGGGCCATTGTCTTTGGGACTAAGGAAGGAAAGAAATGAACATTAAAACCGATTCACAGTACACATAAATTCTCATTCAACAGGCATCAATCAAGGTAACGGATTGAATGGTATACATTGCGGTTTAACCAATGGGACACAAGACCTTAGCCCTTAAGAGGATATTAAAAAGCGCAATATTAAAGCCTTCCGTTGTCGAGCAGGGGCAGGCTGCCCTCGGCTAGGAAGTCCACCGCTTGGATTTCGACATCCAAGATGGAGGTTTGGCAAACGCCGGCATGATACAAGCTAGGCTAACGCTAGCTAGCACCGACAGATGTGGAAAATCCTTATCGGACGAACCAAGCAGCCATGAGAATCAACTACATATACAATCCAGTGCATTAAGCCGCAACACGTTTTAATTTGCGGTCAGTCAGATCAGCGTTTCCCGGAACTATGAGAGCAGGCCGCAGACAGGCCCCGGTTTCTCACCAGGGCCCGTTAATCGCAACGACGGCCACACAGAGACAATACTCCTTCAACCCTAACCTATCGACATAGACCTCCAAATTACCCTCATAAACGTATTATATTCCCCTAACAACCCGTATCATTTCGGTGGGGCAGCACAGCAACGGGCCGTGTAGCGCAGTGCGGCCTAGCATGCTAAGCTAATGGCTAACATCGTCCCGACCATGTGCGCTCATAATTTTTTTCCTTTAAAAAAAAGATAAGCCGAGGGTTAAATACGACGTGATTTAAACGGCTACCGCGTGTATAACCTCGTACCGCCCAATCGTTAGGCGCCGGCTGATAAATAGCTTTACGATTTCAATCCGAATTCGTACAATTAGGATTGGGAATGGAGGTTTTTTTGGGGCCTTCGCGTTCACGTGCTGCGACGCGCCGGCTGCCGGGCTGAGGAAACCCGCCTGTTCCTCAGACCAAGTCCCGAACAGAAATACCCACGGTGGTCCTCGATGTGCGTTTTGGATTTTATAAACACCACTCGTATTACTGGTGCGTGTCCATAGCGGGAAATACATGTCGTCTATTCGCAGTTCCCCTTGTCTTGTCAAGGCGGGGTCGGTGGCAGAAACGCCGTCGACGCTTTCACTCGACTGGTGGAAAAACCGACTATTGTGTTCAAAATACAACAAATAACATGCGGAGTCATAACCGAAGTAGAGATAGCCGACTATGTGATCGTTTACGCTCGAAAAGGTTGAAACTCGTGAGTAAACGGTGAACGTAACGAAAAAAATCCTCTTACCTATCCTCATATTCAGCCGACATTATTACAAAGGAAGAAAATGTGGCACAAATGTACTATATACGTCGACGTAAGACACAAAGACGCCTGTTCATTGCAGGAGAACGCCTTCACTCACATTTAGCTCCGCCCACCCCGGTGTTTTATTAGGCTTATAGGCGCGTCATTAGAATGTGGGCACTGCCCCGGTGCCAATGAGTGCTCGTGTTCGTTGATACAAAGAGCAGGTCAGCGGGGTGGAGCTGCACGCCGTGTCATATGATGTTAAAGAGAGGAAGACATAACTCCGCTCTCCCGAACCGTCCTCTGTTAGAGTTTGAGCGATCCATTTTTACACGGAAATATGAATACAGTATTCTTATTTTTCTCATAATCAATTTAGGATTTGTATTGGCATTCCCAGATATTCTTTGATTTGTGCAGGTGCTAGAGAATGCTGTAATATGGATGACTGAAATGGTAGTTTTCCCTAGAGCTGTTAAGACAATGAGTCATTCGCGTTAACATCAGATTTCTTAACGTGTGCGATGACGCTTTTGATGATTAATCCATAAATCTAAAATGTTTTCAGTGTAATGCTATTCTACTGTATGCATAATTACGATAATGAAGCTCCATAAGCTTGTTTATTTTCCATGTACGTTTTATTTTTTAGCAACCATAACGTATTGTAGAAGATATATAAAACAGTCAATTATGTTTCAACAACTTCAGTTGGGAAGAAAAAAAAGAATAACAATCAGAAAAACATAACACGAAGCTATTAACAAAGTTATCCTTAGTTACAAAAAGAAGAGTAGAGGGATTAATACCACTGTGACAATGAAATCTTCTAATTAGCCTCCATGGTCCATGTGTCTCAAACTATAAAACCAAAGGACTAAATGTCTCCAAAAATCTTTTTGAAGAAAGAAAAAAAAACTGCCACACAGCAACACCTTACGGACAATGAGAAAGAAACAGCGTCATAGAGTGAGCCACCATGTGTGAACACAGAAGAAACAACCATTTGTAACTTTGCATTATGATTGGGTCACATGGAAAGACCGATACAGACAGGATGGGTAGAAGACATTTGTGTGGAGTTTCAATTGGTATGGGCTGTGTACGTATACGCAGGTGTTTGTGTGTGTGTGGGAGGGGGGGAGATATCGAGAAGGCAGGGAAGGAAGGGGGCTACCGGCTTTTTTTTTTTTATTAGTATTTTTTACTCTATAGTTTAGCCCCCAAAAAATTGGCCTCTTTCAACCACAATAAAATAATAACCGTTGACATGTACTTCACATCAAAGTTGCCACAATGGAGGGGAGGAGGGCAAAAAAAAGATGGAAAGGTGGGGAATTTGAAACGAGTCAGAATGATGAATAAGCATCAGGGTTTGTGGGGGGGTGGGGGGGCAGTGGCGAAAAGTACAAATGAAATGCCTTCTGGATGTGGCCATCCCGAGGACAATAACAACAGCACAACACACTCCTTTTGAAAAAAAGGCTGCTCTTGTATGCCCAGCCAATCGCTGCCCTTTGTCCTTCGTAAGGTTTGCATTTGTGTCCTTGCCTGTTCCAAACTTTAACCGAGGCGTCGCCACGGAGGGCACCCTTTGCTCTGGGTTTGGGGGGGGGGGGGGGGGGGGGGGGGGGTGCAGGGAATCAAAAGGAGGGCCACAAAAATAAACAAGAGAATGAGAGAGAGAGTGAGCGAGAGAAAGAGAGAGAGAGTCTGTCTCTGCAGCCCACTATGGGTGAGTATCTTGTGTAGAGACGAGGAAAAAGTATGAAAAAAAAAAAAACGACGGCCGCCAGCGCCAGCCCCACCCGACCTCCTGGATCAGATCATGTTCGGCCGACTCCCCCCCCCCTCCTGCGGTCCTCAGGGATTCTTTGATGCGGCGGGGGCCGGAGTTGACTCGGCGGCGTGTGGCGATGGAGGCGGCGATGGCGGTGGGGGCCAGGATGGAGGGCGGGGCCGGGGGCGGGGTCACAGCGTGAGTTTGCAATGACACAGTTCTTTGTACATTTGCCTTCTCAGACGTGGCATGTCCTGTTGTCCGAAGCTGAACGGCAGGCCCAGCGCCAGACACTTGCAATACTGGAGAGATGGGGAGTCAAGAACAGCGAGCGAGCGAGTGAGAGAGAGAGAGAGAAGACGAAGAAAGAGTCAGACAGAGAGAAAGGCAGGGGGATTGGCCTTAGGCCTTAGGCCCAATCCCATTTCTACCCCTTACGCCTTCCCCTTACCCCTCCCCCTTCAAAACAAGGGGGAGGGGAAAGGGGAAGGGGTAAAAATTGGAATGGGTCCTAAGACAGCAAATGCCTGTATTTTTCTTTGTGATCCTGATATGGAACAGACGTGCGGTACGACAATCAAAGTGAGGGAAAACCGTCCCAGTGTGAGAACGGCTGTGGAAGACTTCGCACACCAACCTGTAGTACAAAGGCCCCGCAGTCACTGTCGTTGTTTTGGCGGCCCACGTTCTGAAACACACGCACACATGAGCATATTTATTACAAGTAATGCACATGCAAAAATATTGCACATACTTTTTGACACCCTACAGTAGCTGCATCCAAAAGACTAAAGTAAATGAGCAGATTTACAACGCCAGAGGAAAATAGTTAAAAAAGGATCTCACCATTTTGAAGAAGCCATTCCATCCTGTTAAAAAGTCTTGCCGCTGCTTTTTGATGGCCTCAGCTTGAAGGTACTTGAAGATGTGCTGAGTGAGAGCAGATCACAGTTAAAGATAGACACAGTCAACCAATGAGAACTGTCCAACATGCATTATCTGTGACAGCAGATGGCGAGCTCAAGGTATTCAATCATGAAGGGTGTGACGATTCTTAAAAAAGAGAACGAAATCCGCGGTGCAAACATCCAGGGTCCCCAGGCGCGGTTCAGTCCTTCCGTGTCCCCCCCCAAAAATAACTTCTACCAATTATTATTTTGGTAGAAGCAAGGAAGAAGCACAGAGCTTCGAACATTTGTGGTGGGAGCCATCTGTAACTTTGCTAATCCTCGTCTTTCAGGAAATGAATAAGCATTTTCTTACTTTTTTGACGCTTATTTGGAACAGCAAAACAATCTCTCTCTACAACGAGTATTGCAGATTCAATTGAGAGGAAAAGGGAAATCACGGGTGTGAAAATCCCCTTTTAAAATCCCCCAATTGCTTGAGAAAGCCACAACAATCCTCTCACGTCCACCGATAAGACAACAAGTTGAGGCATTTCCCCAGCCGTGCAATCATTTGGTTGCAAAGTTGGCTCCGTCCAATCCTAAAGTGGCCGTGCTAAACAGTGACATGTTTGCGAGTTAAATCAATTGAATGCATTTCTAGATCCGTTTCAACATTGCGTAGCTAATCAGACGATTGGTACTCAGACAAATGTGTGTACGAAATGCATCGCGTTTGGACCCATTTTTGGCACCCTCTACCCACGCATCAATTTCCTCACGTTCTGTTTAATCTGGGGCTGAAACCAAGCTGCAGGCGGGGGGGGACGGGGGGGGGAGACCAACCTTTGGACATCGGCGGTTCAGGGTGCGCTGGGAGTCAAAGTAGGTGATAGCGCGGCGGGGGATGTCCACGCTGACCAGGGACCAATGTACCTCCAGGTGGATGGGGATCAACAGCAGATCCTTCTGGAAGATGTCCACCTGCAACAGGAAGAGGAAGGCCAGGGAATGAAGAGAGAGCGGAAAGGGCATACAATAGAAAGAACTGCTTCGTAGATGGTTGCCAGGGAACTGACAAACCATTGAGATGCGTTTTGGTTTACAGTCAGCAGATGCCCGGGTAGAGAGAAATAATGTACTTCGGTGGTGGTCAAACAATCCTCTCGTATATTAATCTCAGATAACGGGAGATTGCGTGTTATTCCTTACTTGGGACTGCCATTAGATTCTCATTCGGACATGAATCTACACACCCTCCACTACTGTTTGGAGGTTGTGGATAAGTTAAAGTATTTGTTTGCTTCTTGTCGTCCTTAGTGTTGTTGTTGTCGACCGTAGACAAGAGATCCCAGGGGGATCCGAGCCCTCCCAAGGGCTGACCAAACAACTTACGTTTTTCGTCCACCGCTTGACTCCGTCGTAACCTTTTGTCCGCAGCTTGTCGTAGAAGAAGCTGTTGAAAAAGTGGACCTGGACACCGGAGCAGGGAGGAGAAGAGACATGGCATGAGTCGAGGCGAGGGGTGACTCCGTTTTAAGGGGGTGAACTGATTTTATCAGAAGAGTTGGAAGAGCCTCTTCGTCCCAATCTCAAGAAACTTCCACCATTATGGATATCACAAATGACATAAAACATCTCATTAGACCAGATCTGTAGGGTTGCTCACAAGGATTTAAGGCTCAAGGGCAATGAATGAATTTTAATTAAAATAAGAATTAATCACATTATTGGAGGGAAAAGCCCATGTATTTTGGGGGGAATTTGAAAGAAAAATCAGAAAAACTGAAATTTTAGCAGATCAAAACCATTTATATTTATGTTGTTCATGCTTACATTTACCTTCTCTGGCACCGAATCCATGACCAGATCACCGTACATGTTCATCACCTAAACGACAAAAACATTATTCAATCACACCTTAACGTAGAATACTTAAATTCCTTTGAGCCATCATATCGCGCTGTTAAGAGGGTCAAATGCCGATCCATTAATTTTCCGTTCCTACTTGTTTTTTTAAATGGCCGTTATTATAAACACTAGGTTTCAGTGTGATCAGCCATTCGGAGCAGATTAAAAATATATCCTCGCCCAAAGACATCCAAAACGGGCGTGTCCACCTCGCTGTGTGATGGACAGATAAGCAAACCAGTTGGCACAGTCCACTGGGTAGGCTGACAAAACTGTTCTACCCGGAATACATCCGGAGGTGGACACGCCCACGTGCGACGTCACCAAGGCACAGGGCTTGGATTGGGTCATCACTCACAAGCGGCGGTAAAACAGGGGGGCCTTAAACCGTTGCTTGGGTGATGACTTCTGATAGCTCTGGCACTGGGAGGGCTTTAAAGGGGAGAGGGGTTACCTGGTCGTTGAGCCAGTTCTGTCCGTACAGCGTGCTGAGGTCGTCCATGGTCAGGACGTGGCGTTTGTAGTTGACGCGGAATGTCCGCACCAGGGCGGTGCCGGAGGAGCGCTGGAAGGACTGGATCAGGTGCTGCACCACCACTTTCCTGCCACCAGGGGGAGGGCCGCGACAACGGTCAGTATGAGCATCGCCACAAATTGCCCGCATTTCTTGCAAAAAAATGACAAAGGCCGGATCCTAACATTTGGCATGTATATTTACCATGCACATTGATCAATGTGAATGTTGGTTAGCAAATGAGCTAACTTTGGACTCCCTGGGCGGGCAAATATTCATCGGTGGTTTAATATGATCAATTAAGTGTTAATGATATGAGTAGAGTTAAAGGACCAGCGTATAGCACTTGGTAGCATCTAGCGCTGAGGTTGCAGATTGCTGAATTCAACCTACTGCACCTTTAAATCATAATCTTTAGCATTCACAACCTCGCTAACTCACTCTACTGATCTAGGGGCCTTTTCTATTGGTCTGATTAGAAATGCTACAAATATTAGCGATGAAGAGTTGAACACATCAATGGTAGGATACGTTTCCCTCTTTGTTTTCCTTCCATACTAAATAGAGTTCTGGTTTATGGACCTGTGAGGCTGAGAGAAGCTCTCGCTGAAGATCTCCTGGAGCTTCTCCACCACGTCGTCCACGTGGATGGGGATCAGGCTGCCGTACTGCTGCAAGGAATCTTCTAGAATCCCTGCACACGCCGAAGAAAAATATTAACATATTAACATATAAAGTATTTGGTATAAGTATTATTACTATTCAGTTCCTCAATAGAAAATTCTAATCTCAATACAGAATAATTCCTACAAAAAACAATTAAGCTTGTACAACAGGTCCTGCATTTTGCCTGAACCCAACATTATGACCGTGTCCAAATTGACTCACTTGTGCTCTATATAGTGTCCCATTTAGACATCACTCTTGTATAGTAAATCTGGTTCCCTAAACAGTGAATAACCAATATTGCATTGCAAAAAGGGACGTACAGGTATTTACACTTATTTCCACGCACAGCAGTGTTCATTATCATTGGACGAATCCAACACACACATCGATCGCCTTCCTGCGCATAAAATCACCTTTAAACTCCTCTTATTCTCATCCCTGTTTGCTAAATAGAGCCTAAGGACCCGGCCACGGGTGGAACAAGCGAAGGCCTTCTCACCGGTCACGCAGCCCATGTGTTCCTCCGTCAGGGTCAGCTCCACGGGCTTGTCCCTGGCCGCGTACGAGATCTCCGCCTCCCTCCGGGCCGCCGCCGCCTCCATGGAGCCATCGCGCCGGCCACTCACCACGCACCCGTTCAGCCGCTCGTCTGCCGGGAGGGGGGGGGGTGCCCCGATTGTTGTCAAGACGCTTATTAAGTGCTCCACACGGCTAACCACCAACAATGTTTAGCAAGGGCTGAAACATTGATAGGTTTTAAAAGGTGTTATGGGTCGCAGTTGGAAACAAACCCAATTAAATATTCTAAAATAGTTGTATACATTTATACGTTGCTACCAATGAATGACCACTAGGTGCCGATGTCAATAATAATTATGTTAAAAATCATAAATCACGATTATGTTGGTCAAGATTGAAATCACGATCATTCAAACAATTATTTTTGAGTTTGTCTTCTCCGAAAAACACTTTATAACCGAGGACTTTGACATTTCGTCTTAAAAAAATACACAAAATGGTCAAAAAGAAAATGTTCAAATTAAATCAATGTACAGAAATGCATCCAGCGGTTCTTTCTGTAAAATCGAAAAACCGATTATATTAGTTTTGTGATCTAATAACAACGCCACGCCCGTGCAGAGAAAGGCTTCTCCTCCCACCTGTCTCGGACTCTGTGAACCTCTCCTCCTCCTCCTCCTCCTCCTCCTCCTCCTCCTCCCCGTCGCCCCAGGACGGCGAGGCCCTGCGCCGGGCGCCCCTCTTCGGCTGGCCGTAGAACGTGTACCTCTGCCATCGCCGGGCGCGCCGGTGCTTCACGACCCCGGCCCACAGCGCCCGCTGGCGCCAGGACCTCCAGTGCTGGGCCAGGCGGAAGCGGCCCCCTCCGGCGGCGGCGCCACCACCAGCCGCCGCCGCCGCCCGCTGCAGCCCCCGCAGCTGGCGGAGGCGGCGCAGCGCCCCGAACCCGCTGAAACGCGAGCCGCGGACGACTGGTCGGGGCCGCGGCGAGTCGTCCGCGGCGTCGCCACGGTAACCGGCGACGGGGACGTCGAGGCCCTCGACGCTGGGCAGGGCCCCGCCGTACGGGTGGAGCTGCTGCTGCTGCTGCTGCTGCTGCTGGTGGTGGGGGTGTTGCGGATGCTGCTGCTGCTGCTGATGGTGGTGGTGTGGCGGCGGTTGTGGGTGGAGGGGCTGGTTGGACTGGGAGGGAAATTGGGCGCCCTCCCACTCCAGCTCCGATTCCCCATCGTCCTCCTCGTCTTCCTCCTCCTCGTCCCATAGCTCCCCTTCGAATTCCTCCTCCTCCTCCTCAAAGTTGTTTTCCGCCTCCTCAAAGTTGTTTTCCGCCTCCTCGTCGCCTATCGTCTCGATTCCGTCCTCTTCGTCCTCCTCCACATATTCCCCCTCCCAGGCCTTTACCTTCTGCCCCAGCTTCAGCTGCATGGGGCTGGGCACACTGTGGCCCGATGCAGGGTCTAGGAGGTGATCCCCAGGTATCCCACCTGAAAAAATGAGAAATGTTAAGACTAACGCCACACAGTATGATTGCAGAGTACACACTGTACGATTGCACAAAGACAACATAGCCTCGTTCTAAGCTAAGAAAGTCTGCATGCATATCAGTAGTTCATCTCTGAAACGCAAACACCTCAATAGACGTTTAGGAATATAACACAAAACGACCATTCCGCAAATATTGATTATTTTATTGATGGTTACACTACAGAAAAATATTACCATACAAATAAAATTCCAAGTTTTTGGTATTTGCTATTGAACATTTTGAATTTTCATCTGAATAATAGTATAAGTCCATCCATCCTACTTGTTTGGAAGAATAGGACTAAAACAATAAAATGGGCCTACCTCCTCCGGTGTCTTCCTGGCCTACAGCGGTCAGGCCCAGATCCCCCTGCCAGCGGTTCTGCGCGAGGCTACCGCCGCCGTCTCTCATGATCCACGGGCACCCCACAACCTGCGCCAGCTCGTCGCCTGAGGACACCCCCAACGAGAGGGCACACACAATTGTGTTTAGAGTCTGTCTATTCATTGATAAAAGTTCCTTATTGCAAATATCTCTGCCAAAAAGGTGACTTAAAAACAATCAGACTCCACAAACAAGGCGCCTATAGGACGGTTGTTGCTGTGGAACATTCAGTCATTCTTAATTCAACATTTTGTGATTTCTGCAGGATCTTTGGCCTAAACCTAACCTACATTAGGGAAACTGTAGACTGAAGAGTGGAAAACGAAATGGTTTAGATATTGGCCCTTACAACTGAAAAAAAATGTCTACCTCTAGCAACTTTCTGAATTATACACCAGGCATCATGCCAATTAGACTCTCGATCATTAGTTGGTTATGGTTTAGTAATGTCTCAACAATTTAACTGGTTATAATTAGTCAAACTGCTACAAACGTTATCCTGGATGTTATATTATATTGTGTGTATTTAGTAAAAATCTTTAAAGGAAGAATTGACGTAAATACCACATGTACGGATGGTACGGTAACCATTACGACATGGATATTAACCTGAGATTTTTGCAACCCTACTACCTGCGCTTTACAAATCGTTCATGTTTATTGTCCAATTATATAACAAAGTTACGATTCAATGCAATTCCAAGCATACAGTTGCAATTAGCACAGCTAGGTGCCCATATTGTGAGCCACAGTATTTTAGTTATATTCTCCAATAAATACACAGCTCCGCTCCATGCATGTATGTGCCGGTGAGCTTCTGAAAATGCCACCAGAAACAGCGGGATACACAGCAACGTAAGGCGATAGCGTCATAAATTCACATGTTTTATTAGATACATGAAATAGCCAAGGTTACTACGTGCTAAGCACACAGTCGCTAAGATGTGAAGTGTTGTGCAGAAAACAGTCCCACCCGATGCTAGTGTTGTTACATGCCGAAACGTGTGGGTAGTTAGCATCGTCAGCATCCATTACAGAGATAGCGGTGAGCTCTCGTCGTTTTTATTGCAAAGCCACTCTTTTACAAACAGCGCTAATAACATGCAGGTACGACCGTACCCTATTTTCTGAAAAAAAATTAAAAAATGCAGGAGGACGTGCGTTGCTAATGGCTAACGGCGACTGCTGTGAGGTGGAAGCTAACGGCTAGCTAGCCAGCCACACATTAAACCACTTCTAGTGGGCCCGTGTTACCACAAGAAACCCACTGTATCGTATACGTACCGTTTACCTGCAGTTTTATATGAATGTGATTCCAGTATGGAGCGAAATGTGGGCCGTGCCTTTTAATGTTGTGGTTGGATCAGAAGCTAATGTGGCTAGCCCTCATTCAATGAAGGCAGGTGTCGCTTCGGTGGAACAGCCAGATGTCACCTCCTCACTTTGATCTTTTTCCGGTTTCCGGACCCGATAAATTACAAATTGTGATCCGACATTGGGCGATATCGATTCAAAAGCACAAGTCTGTTCTACGCAGATTTTCTTATTTCACCGCAGAAGCGAGTTTTCAAATAAATAAGGCTGGGGATCGTTTAGCCGAACCATAACAAGCCCGTCGCGCACCATTTGCGTCATCTTTATTGGACGACGCTGTGTGGGGGACTCGCTTGTCTACCACGGGTCAAAAGAAGATCAGAGCGACCCAACTTTCGACCCTCCTGTCATTACTTCATACACCAATTTATACCAGCTGCTCCGATCGGAGCGTTGTTCCCTGTTTGTGCGATGACCAAGCTTTAGTCATAAGATATTTCATTACAAATTCACCTGTTGCAACCTTGTTAAATAAATGTATCTTATAGTTACGTGATTGGTATTTGATTAGTATTTGTATTGACTTCACAATGCGATACTGCACTTATATATCTCCTGTTTTGCATGACATAGCAAATGAAGTTACTTTTCTAAAAACCTTCTGCTGTGGGTGATTGCAAATGTACACAATACATTATTCATATATCTCATATCTTACATCATATAAAGTTCTATACTAGCGTGTGCGTGTGTGTGTGTGTGTGTGTGTGTGTGTGTGTGTGTGTGTGTCGTGTGTGGTGTGTGTGTGTGTGTGTGTGTGTGTGTGGTGTGTGTGTGTGTGTGTGTGTGTGTGTGTGTGCGTGTGTGCGCTGTGTGTGCGCGGTGTGCGGCGGTGTGTGTGTGTGTGTGTGTGTGTGTGGTGTGCGTGTGTGTGTGTGTGCGTGTGTGTGTGTGTGTGTGTGTGTGTGTGTGTGTGTGTGTGTGTGTGTGTGTGTGTGTGTGTGTGTGTGTGTGTGTGTGTGTGTGTTGTGTGTGTGCGTGTCATAGAGATGGAGAAAGATAATATTTGCTTCAAACATTCTTAAGGCAACAAACAGTTATATTTGCCAGCATGTTTGTGCAACAAAATGTACAAACATGACTTACAAAATTAAGTAGTTATAACACAGTAAGATCTCGCGATAGAGTTGTTAACCTGTATGAACCTAGATTTCAGAGCACTGATAAACTACATTGAACCATGGATACATTTTTATTAACCGCATTATTTACAGCATGTAACTGTGTGGGTAAGGTCTTAACTTGTAGGAAATAAAACTTTGGATTTCTATTTATTTGGATTTTATTCTTTAAATTTATATAGCGCTTTTGTAAATACACAAATACATTAAACTATTAAATTCCACGGTCAAATATTTTTTTATGAATCAAGAAAATAAACAAACCGCAGCCCCTCTCACCGGTAGTGACGACACACACTGCAACGATACGCCCACAACCAACCTCGGTCTTCTTTCGCTGTCTGCGACTGTCCGGTGGTGTCAGATCAGTACGCACAAGTACCTCAGGTAAGGCAGGCCCACTTTATTACACGTTATTTAATTCTTTATTACCAGTTACTGAATTCTGTATGTTGTTTTTTTTAAGTCGTTTTAAAGCACTCAATCAAACATTGTTATTTTATCACTCATCGCAGCAACGATTGTTTTTGTAGCGTAGAAAGGGTTGACTGCAAGGGATCTGTGACAACTTTGGGTTCTTGGGGGTAACTTTCCTGTCCATTGCGTCCATGGATCAAGCTCAGTTGTATTTATGCATCTCTAGACGCTCAGTGCGTTATTATGTGCACTTGTTGCCTCGGAAAGAGCTAATTGAACTTTGGACTGGACCTGTTCGTGGCACTGTTTCACGGACAGATGTGACCTACTACCTTTATATTGGGACAGCTGTTAATTCAATATCTCTACAACGTCAATCTCCCTTTCATTCCTGGTTATACGAATAGGAAATAGTTCACTTTATACATGTTGACGACCTTTTGCCTACAATCAAATAAATTGTCCAACCTTCTGTCGCAATCATGATTGAAGTGATGTGTGTGTGTGTGTGTGTGTGTGTGTGTGTGTGTGTGTGTGTGTGTGTGTGTGTGTGTGTGTGTGTGTGTGTGTGTGTGTGTGTGTGTGTGTGTGTGTGTGTGTGTGTGTGTGTGAGAGAGAGAGAGGTGGAGAGGCAGGGTGTGAAAGCGAGAGCGTGTGCTCACCAGCAGTCACATTTGCATGCAGGTTTGCATAAAAAAAAATAGTGCAAACTTTGTTTTTGGACTGTTGTTGGACATTTAAGAATGCTTTGAAGTGGATAGATATGGACATATTCTTTCTGTTAAATAAACATTGTACAATATACAAAAACATTTTCATAATGTGATCACCTATTAAAGGAAAAACAACCAAAATGCAATTGAATTCATTGACATGTCCCATCTTCCAGAGTGCCTTGAGTGGAAGCCGTCGACGATCATCGTAGACTACCGTGTCGTGTCCGGTCAAGCCAAAGAGATGGATCACGTCGTGCCGGATCTCCCGCGAGGTCCACTGGACGTATACAGGAAGAAGGCCTCTTTCAACTGGAAGGACATGGTGCTATTCCTGGAAGGAGAAGATAACCTGGAGTTCAAGGTAGTCGTGGAAAAAAATCGCGCACCACTGGGACATTCAAACATAAAAAAAACAAAAAACATATTAGTGCATGATGCTGATCTTTAGTTTACATGTGATGTTCGTCAGAGGACACATGGCCATTTCATTGTTGGTGATGCTTATTGTTTGATTGATTGATTGATTGATTGATTGATTGATTGATTGATAATACTTTATTAATCCCAGGGGGAAATTATTATAAATTATTATAGCTTCTCTGCCCTTAAAGGATAACAATAACATGTCATATGAATACAGAAAGTGGCTTCTAGTCTTTAGTTGGACAATGGATGTCAGTAGTTGTACTGTAACTACAGAAAATGGCAAGGGTTCAGATTATAAATAAACCTAAAGGCAGACCATCCGTTAAGCAATGCCAGTATTGACCGTGGAATTCTGTGCCGATTTGGGATTCTTCCACTCGTGTGCGTTGACATGTTTCTGTGTGTCTGCAGCGGTTAATATTCACAACGCTGGAGAACGACCCCGTTTTTGCACGGCAAGCCGGGGAGGACCTCTCTGTGGAGAAGAAAAGAGAACTCACCTTCCGGAGGTGAACACACCCCTAGGCCTCTTTATGTGTACTATCTACTCGATGTATCAAGAATTTTAGTGTGTGTGCTGCGTGATCGCTCGCATTGTGAACGCAGATAAAGTGTGTGTTTACACTGCTCTTACATCACATTGTATGCACTGGTACAGTTGTTTACACTTGATGTTAAATGCACACAAAGTAGATAAACACATTTGTATGTGTGCAATGCATACTCTCTCTCTCTCTCTCTCTCTCTCTCTCTCTCTCTCTCTCTCTCTCTCTCTCTCTCTCTCTCTCTCTCTCTCTCTCTCTCTCTCTCTCTCTCTCTCTCTCTCTCTCTCTCTCTCTCTCTCTCTCTCTCTCTCTCTCTCTCTCCGTGTCACAGGGTAAAACAGCTCTTCCGTTACAACTTTGTGGACACGGAGAAAATGATGGAGAACCCTTTTTCGATTTGTGTGTTCAGCGACTGCCTAAGCATGTACGACTCTGCCGTACTCATGAAGTATACCCTGAGCACTGAGGTGAGAATTGAACAGACAAGGTGTGTGTGCGTGTGTGTTCTACTTACACTAAATACTTCATTTTAGTCGTCAGCATTTACCCTTTTCTAAAGGAATACTTTGTTTCACACTACATCCCTTTTTCGTCGGAAATCAGACGTTTCAGGATTAGATTCGTTTAACTTATCGTACACGGCCAAAACTCATGAATAGTCTTTGGGTCAATAGTGCATTGCATTTGGTGCAATGTGTCTCAGGCAGGCCGTTGTCTCTATTATCATGTATCCTCAATGTGATGGCATTCCCTTTGTTCTTGTGCTCCTCCTTCAGATGTTTGGGGCAACAATTTCCAATGCTGGGTCATCGAGGCACAAGAAATATACAGAGGCGAGCAAAGCCATGACGGTAAGCTTTCTCTTTAAAACGCCCTCTTGCCCATTGTGAAAAATTACTTTGCTTGTTCTATCTGAGAATGAACCATAAGTTAAGGTTACTTGATCAATTGGTGATGGCATTTCCAATAGAGGTCGCTCGCTCTCCCTCCGTCTCTCTTTGAGCCGAATACAAAAGCTTTGCCGAGTATTTGATCAGGATTTGTTTGCTATTTATGAATTTACTCTATTTATCCTAAGTAAATATCATCTGTTATCTAACAAGTCCTTCAGGTCCCATCTGCGCATCGATGTTGATGTTTCGTAATGTACTTTTCTCTCTTAATTGTTCTCTCTAATCGCTTGTGTATTCCCTTAACCTTCTTTATGGCCTTATTAAGTTTTATAATTGATTGTATCTCTTAATAAAGTTATTTTTACTATTTATTAAAATTATATTAATTGTAATCAAAGGGCCCTATCTTGCATCCGGCGCAACTGACTTCCTACACTGACGCATGTGTCGTTGCTAGTTTGCAACTGGCGCAGGGCGTTCTTTTCCCTCCACCGCCACGTGCCTGTAAATTAGGGAATGATCTTGCGCCCCAAGGGGCGGTTCGGCGAAAGGAGGAGGCGTGTTCTGACGCAAACGTTCCCTGGTGCTATTATGCAGTTTTAGAAAACAATTGCACCACAAACCAGGAAATACTTGGTGTAAAGTCAGTGGCGCGTTGTTCAGATGCTATTTTAAGGGCGCCTGCATAATGTTGCTTGTGCACCTCGCGCATACACTTTGCTTCTCTCATCTACCTAGCCGCACATTCTTTGTAAATTATTTGGGAAAGAACAGCTGATGCAGCGGTAATAAGTTGTACTTTTAAATCAATGCATCTGCAAACACCGTACAGCAAACACATATTTTCTTGACACAGACATCGTGTACGAGGCGATAACTTTTAGGATTGACGAGTATTTGATCGTGAGAAAACTGTTTTGTTTTGCCGTGAGTGATAAAAAGAATGAATAAATGCGGGCGCGCGCATGTGTGTGTGTAAAATAATTAATGAAATTCATCAATCCATCTGTTTAAACACACGCAAAGTAAACACGTAACGCATAATACAGTCCATGGCAATGTATATTAACGGGGGGACACATATTAGGAACACAATTCGATAACGATAATGCATACAATACTGGTAAGAAACAATGTTTGTTAATGTTTTACGTATATCATTTAATAGAACCACAGTTACCGCATGTCATATGTGTGCTAAGTTTTCTTTGTCAAAATGTATTTGAGGACTCAGTGTTTCTGTAGTTGTGGAAGAAAACGCTATTCCATTTGTGAATTAGGCCATATTATTTGGCCATAAACTGAGCCATTTGAAGTTTGAAATTCATGTGGTCATGCGTCTGTCTCATCAGAGACGGACGCAAATGCGATGTCAAAATATCAACCCGGCGCATAAATGACTTTATGCGCCGGTAAAATAGCAACATCGCCATAGAACCGCCCGCAAAGCTACTTGCGCTTGGCGCATCTCACTTGCGTTTCGGACCGTTAAATAGGGCCCAAAGTGTTCGATATTGCCTATATCATTCAAGCAAACAATTTCTTCATTCCTTGTTTTGGAGATCATTTCAAGTAATTTCCACACTGGTTTCCTCACAGATATTTGGGTGCTTTTCGTTGACGGAGCTGAGTCATGGCAGCAACACTAGGGCTATGAGGACCACAGCCACCTATGACCCCAGCACACAGGTGAGACAGCTAGCACACAGGTGAGACCGCTAGTGCACTGGCTAGCAAGCTAGCACAAAGGTGAGCCGGCTATCACACAGGTGACCCAGCTAGCACAAAGGTGAGCCGGCTATCACACAGATGACCCAGCTAGCACGAAGGTGAGCCGGCCAGCCGCACCAAGCTGGCTATGGCCCAAGTCTTAAAAATATCTGGAAGAATGTACTGTGCCGTGGAATGTACAGTCTGCAACAAAATCGCAAACCTTATAAAAACACAGACTATCTTCTTTGCAGGAGTTTGTGATCAACTCTCCCGACTTTGAGGCGGCCAAGTTCTGGGTGGGAAACCTTGGGAAAACAGCCACTCACACCGTCGTGTACGCCCAGCTCATCACACCGGACGGAGTCTGCCAGGGCCTTCATTCTTTTGTGGTCCAGGTAGCCATGCGGTTGTTTGTCTGTTTTGTATTGTTGGCCAACTCACAGTATATTCCAGCCATGATTAGGTTGAGCTGCGAGATGAAAAAGGTGACCGGAGTTCACCGAAAGGAAAGGGAAGGCAAAACGGGGCATTAAAGGGCAATTAAATAGATTGATTATAGTATTTTGTGTCCTTTAGTTGTACAGCATATTAGCAACATTGTTTGCTAAAGGGGGTCGGATAAGAAGGGAAAACGCATCTGGTTGAACGTCTCGGTTTCTCTCACAGGTCAGAGATCCCAAAACATTGCTTCCTATTCCCGGAGTCCTGGTGGGCGACATCGGAATGAAACTGGGTCAGAACGGGCTGGATAACGGGTAAGGGTCCCGGGAGCGGGTGGGGGGGGGGGGGGGGGGCAGTTTGATATTTGAGAGGGATTGGTGACCATCCGTCTGTTGAATAGCTTATCAAGGCTTATCAACTCGGACGTCGGTTTTTTTGGTTGGTGGAAGTTCTTTCTGATAAAGATTGGCATGCTTTGGATAAAGTGAACTTCCTGGGATTGCGGGCATGATGCCAGTGTTTGTGTGTGTGTGTGTGTGTGTGTGTGTGTGTGTGTGTGTGTGTGTGTGTGTGTGTGTGTGTGTGTGTGTGTGTGTGTGTGTGTGTGTGTGTGTGTGTGTGTGTGTGTGTGTGTGTGTATGTTGGCAAGTATTCATTGCCGTTCTGGTCAATCTTACTGGGCATTTCGGTGTGGATATTTATGTCCTTTATCTGACTTTTAAGACACATCCTCAAACCTTAAATGAAGTGGGACCAATTGGGTTGCAGGAAAGATGACAAGTTAGCATTGCTATGAGTGTGTGAATACATGAGATGCATGCAATCCTAATTGTCTGTCTGGGCAAAAAAAACTGGGTCCAAAGTTCTACATCATCATAGAGTAGGATATGAAAATAAAACTAACTACACTATGTGTGTAACTATTTTTTATTTTATTAATGTTTGAATTTTCCCCAGGTTTGCTCTGTTCACCGACGTGAGGATCCCTCGTGAAAATCTGCTGAACAAAACAGGAGACGTCAGTCCGGAAGGTCAATATGTAACGCCTTACAAGGTGGGTGCCCCATGTAGCGGCTCTCTTCTCTTCCATTCTGTCCTTCTTACTTTCTTTCTTTCTTCTATTTGTACAAATTTTCATTCATTTTCTCCCTGACACGTTCCCCATCTCTCCCTCTCTGCCTCACCAGGACCCCAACAAGCGTTTCGGGGCCACGCTGGGGGCCCTGTCCGGGGGCCGGATGTTCATTCTGAAGTTGTCCACCAACAACCTGAAGTTGGCCCTGACCACGGCACTCCGCTTCTCTGCCGTGCGCCGGCAGTTCGGCCCCACGGACACGGAGGAGATCCCAGTGCTGGAGTACCAGATGCAGGTAGGTGCCACGGCACACTGTGGGTTAATAGGTTACACAACGCAACATACTAGGGCTGAACGATGAATCAAATTCAAACAGACATCGCGATGCAATCGAACACGATTCGCAAATCTCAAAGGTTGCGATTAAATAAGAAAATGGTTGTTGTTTTTTTAGGGGTGGGGGGGTTTGTTACTGTTACTGACTCGAGACCAGTAAGGTCCATATTCATTTTTCTTTTACAATTCAATAGTTAAATAAAGATGTTATAATAATAATAAGAGCAGTTTATAAAGGAAAGAGCAGTTTATATGTTGACTGCTTCTAATGTTGTGTTGTTAATGCTATGAAATGATTGATTTCTTGTTTAGTGAATAATAGAGAACATAATGAACTTTAAAAAGACAAATTGCATACTAGGTAAATATAAATAATATAAAAAATAATCGAAATATCTCAATTTGATTATTTCCCCAAATCGTTCAGCGGGTAATGCTACTGCAGACCCCAAATCAATACCGTAACACCTCTGTGACAGGGGGCTCGGTAGTCAAAAAGAATCTCAAGCACACAAGTTCACCATTGAATGATGCCACGTGCAAAATTTGCTCAACCCCTCCTACCCACAATTTTTGGAGTGTTTTCACAATATCCCAACTAAGCTTCCTGTAATGGGTCCTGTACAACTTGCGTCTATCTTGCCTCATCTTTGTTCTCAACTCTGGCTGGGTGGGGGCAAGGAATGCAGAATTCTGCGTTATCCAATATGGCTAACGTTAAAAAAAAAACCTAAGATGGCTACTCAGTAAATAATGCTGCTCTCATTTTTTTGTACGCTGGAATAGTTTCCCATTGGCTATGATTCAAGAGTATTTACATCAGTCGTTGAGATATTCAACTATTTGCTAGTGATTGTGCAACCAGCCCTTTGGCAAGTGGAGGATATTGACGCAAACAAATTTACTCTGCAAACACAACGACCCAACACCTGTCTGGTTTATTTAGTTGCTTTATTTGTTCTGCTGCCCAGTCTTAGGTTTATCAACTGCCTTCTTCTCCTCGATTGTATGTATGCAGCGCTCAGGTTTAAAGCGCGTGCTCCGCCTCGTCTTCTTTAGGCGGAGAACCAGCGCCACTTATAGGCCTGGAATATGTACTACAGCTTCTCTACAGCTGTTTTTGCAATGAGTCCATCTTTACGGAGAAATTCCTGAAACGTTGCCTAGGAAAACGGAGGGGAAGGATGGTTTTCGTAAGTGTCTCTCTCTCTGTTTTTGTGTGACAGCAATGGCGCCTCATCCCCTACCTGGCAGCCGTGTATGTCCTGAACCAGTTCTACAATACCTTCTTCATGAGCTTTCTGGAGTTGCAAATTGGGGTGATGAGCAAGCAGAAAAGCGAGAGACAGGTGAGGAACCTGGGGCGTAGGGACAGAGGGGAATGACTTTTGGTTGAGTGTGTTGACCTTTATGATCCGCTCTGAACTCTTCTATTGCATGGAAACCATGTATACAGTAGATTAGATTAAATTAGATACAACTTTATTAATCCCCAAAAGGAGATATGTGTTTGTTGCAACAGCCCAGCAGCAGTGGAAAAACACAGGATAAAAATACAATACCCAATTCTTTTTTGTAGCTACTCCATTTCTTTTTTTGATATAACTTGATATTGATGATATGCTTCCATTGAGCCAGTCTCAAAGAAGCTTTGGGAAGAAGCATCCACATCATCGTGTGTGTGTGTGTGTGTGTGTGTGTGTGTGTGTGTGTGTGTGTGTGTGTGTGTGTGTGTGTGTGTGTGTGTGTGTGTGTGTGTGTGTGTGTGTGTGTGTGTGCGCCCTCCCGTCCCCAGGACCAGCTGGGCAGAGAGATCCATGCGCTGTCCTGCGCGATGAAGCCCCTGGGGGCTTGGACCGCCCAGAGGGGCATCCAGGAGTGCAGGGAGGCCTGCGGGGGGCATGGATACCTGGCCAGTCAGTCACACACACACACTCGCACACTCGCTCACTCACTCTCTCTCTCGCTCGCTCTCTCCCTCTTTCTCTCACTCACTCACTCACTCACTCACTCACTCACTCACTCACTCACTCACTCACTCACTCACTCACTCACTCACTCACTCACTCACTCACTCACTCACTCACTCACTCACTCACTCACTCACTCACTCACTCACACACCACCCCCCTCCTAGAAGAAGTGGTACTGTATTATGAAGGATCTTTTTGGGGGGGTTAGTATGAGCTTCTCTTGCTTCTTTCCTCTTACATCCATCTCCACCTCTACATTCAAAATGTGCCATTTTCCCATCTTTTTTTATACTTGTGTTTCTTATTATTCCTGTTCTTTTTGTTTTTGTTCTTATAACAATAGTAATAATCCTCATCGTTATTTAGTGAACCGGCTGGGCGCTCTCCGCGACGACAACGACCCCAACTGCACCTACGAAGGCGACAACAACGTGCTCCTCCAGCAGACCAGCAACTACCTCCTCGCCTGCGTCCAGGCCAAGCAACGAGGTCCCCCCCCCCCCCCCCCCCCCCACACACACACACACACACACCGACACGCCCTCCAGCCCATTGGGCGAGGTCGGGCCAATCACAGGCCAGCGTCTGCAACAGAGCACACCCCTATCTATTTTAAAAGCCCTGACTGGAGTAGCAATAATAAGACACATACAATGGCAATAAAATACACCTTTTTGAAGAGATTCAAAACAATATCAGCTTATATTTAGCTTGTATTTATTTATATTTATTTATTTATTATATTTATTTTTATTTATTTATATATATTGTTTATTTATTTATTTATTTATTTATATTTGTTTATTTATTTATTTATTTAGCTTATATTTTATATTTTATCGTCTTATATTTCAAAGCATACAAATTGAGGAGCGGAAAAAAGGTTTAACATAGGTTTGGCCGACATCAAAACCAACTAAAAAAAAAACCGCAAAGCACGTGTTTTTGAAGTGATGCTCTGAGACAGTCGTACTGGAGGACCATAGACCCCCAGATCAGTAGCTAGGGGGACGTGAGGCGTAAGACCCCGGGTGTCCAGTAGCCTCTATGGTTGTTTTGTATGCTTTCAGGTGGAGAACCCCTCCAGTCTCCCATGGGGTCCATCAACTTCCTGGAGGATTACGATGTCCTCATAAAGCAATGCTTCACAGCCACCACCATGGAACAGTGCATGGACCCTGCAGGTAGGGGGCTGAGTGGACATGCATACATCCCATTCATTTGTGTTTATTCATTCCTCATTTCTTTTATTCAAGGTAGAGTATGTCATCTCTGCCGCTCAGTCGAAACACTAACAAAACACATGGTTTGATGATATGGTGAAGTAGTGTGGGGTCATGGGAGTTGTGGTTGATTTCAATGAAATAGGCAATTCATATTGCCTATTATTTAATAAGCCTCAGCTGTAGGTAACAGGAATTAAATTGCATGTTAGCCCAGCACTGTTGGCTACTGTATATTTTATCCACTCTATATTACCCAATAAACAGCAATGAAGTTCTGGATTTACATTTTCTAACTTCAAAGCCATGTCCATCACATATGCAGCCGACGTCATGCTGCTTTGTCACTAGGGGGCAGCAGTGTAACGAACAGTGTCACTGACTAAGAACTACAGTACGATTCTTCCTCTTGGCTCCAGCTGTGATGTAAACACAGTTATTACCCTCTATAATAATCTTTATGTTAAAAATAATATTTATACAGCGCTTTTCTTAACAGAGTTACAAAGTGCTTTAAAGAAAAAAAAAGAAGAAAGAAGGCAAACAGAATATAACAGATTGTTAACAGTTTGTTATGAACAATCCCCAGATGATTACAAAGCAAGGTTGAGCTAATTTGCTCCAATCTTCACACTAAAGAACATCGAGTTCAGATTGTTTCTGTGTGTCCTGGTTCTCTCTGTGTGTACTCAACCGTCTACACTCTGCTGACTGCGTCCTCCTTATTATTTCCTGTTTGTACTCTAACCCAAACACCCTACTGTGTGTGATGTGTGTGTGTGTGTGTGTGTGTGTGTGTGTGTGTGTGTGTGTGTGTGTGTGTGTGTGTGTGTGTGTGTGTGTGTGTGTGTGTGTGTGTGTGTGTGTGTGTGTGTGTGTGTGTGTGTGTTGGTGGGCACTAATAGTGCCGCTGGCGGCCTATAAGTGGCTAGTTTGCTTCCTTCTGGGGGAGAGCCAGGCGAGGCTGGCTCAGGAGAAGGCTTCTGGCAAGGGCAACTTTGAAGCACGCAACAACAGCCAGGTGACTGTTTACACACATGTACACACATGGATGGAGACACACACACACACACACACACACACACACACACACACACACACACACACACACACACACACACACACACACACACACACACACACACACACACACACACACACACACACACACACACACACCCCTGTATGTTGGAGTTAATAAATGCTGTGCAAGGTAATAGTTGGAGAGACATTTGGTACAACTCAAAATGTCATTCTCATTATTTTGTCTGTTTGAGAGAGGATAAAGGGTTGATGAGAGGGAGAGAGAGGGAGAGAGAGGAGAGAGAGAGAGGGAGAGAGAGGGAGAGAGAGAGAGAGAGAGAGAGAGAGAGAGAGAGAGAGAGAGGGAGAGAGAGAGAGAGAGAGAGAGAGAGAGAGAGAGAGAGAGAGGGAGAGGAGAGAGAGAGAGAGAGAGGGAGAGAGAGAGAGAGAGAGAGAGAGAGAGAGAGAGAGAGAGAGAGAGAGAGAGAGAGAGAGAGAGAGAGAGAGAGAGAGAGAGAGAGAGAGAGAGAGAGAGAGAGAGAGAGAGAGAGAGAGAGAGAGCATTAGTCGGTTCAAATGAATGCCCAATAAGAATTAGCATATGTTTTTTTAATCTTGAGGCAGCAGCCTGTTATGCTGTGATTGGACATTTAACACCCACACCCACACATGTGCACAAACAAACGCAGACACAAGTGTGCGCGCCCGAGCGCGAGCAGAGACTTAGTTTAGCTTATCTTGGCTTTCTTGGGAGTTGAGAGACTTTGGGGCCCTGTAAAAGCCCCGGGCTTTATCGTGCGTTATCTCAGTTACTGTCGTCCGCCAACGGATGTCCTGACGAGAGTCAGATGGTGGGATGACCACATCGCGTGTCACGTTTGCCGTGGGGCGTCTCCGATCAGGAAGAGGGGGATTAACGCAGCTTGAGAAGTGATCGAGCAATTCCCAACACACACACACACACACACACACACACACACACACACACACACACACACACACACACACACACACACACACACACACACACACACACACACACACACACACCCACAGGATAAAAATACAATACAATAGTGTGAGGTCTTTTGATTTGAAACTGTTTGTCAAGGATTTGGTCCTCAGCCAGGATATTGAGACCCACCTTAATCTATTGTGGAGCCCCATTATAGTTATTCAGCCTTATACACACATACTCATGCACACACACCGACGCACACAGACACAAACGCACATTCACACACCGTTTCTAAATAACAATCCACTCTCTGTGCCTCTTGCAGGTGTATTACTGCCGTTCCCTGGCCCTGGCCTACATCGAGCACATGGCCCTCCAGAGTTACTGTGTGATGCTGGAGTCCGATGATACCCCGGCTGCTCTCAGACCAGTGTTGACCAAGCTGGGCACTCTGTATGGCCTGTGGACCCTCAGCAACCACATGGCCACTCTCTACCAGGGTCCGTTGTAGTGTGTAGTCAGAGATGTGTATCAATTAACCTGGTGCTGCTAGCATTGGACCAGCCAGCCAGAGTTAACTGGCCAGTCGACGCTAGCTAGCTAGCTAGCTAGCTTAAGCCTGCCTTGTTTTCTCTTATCTATTGAGTGTGCTCAGTGGTCACTACAAAAAAAACACATTTTCAAGTGTTTTAACGATTTTGTTTTAGCTTTTTTAGTGTGCATTCTCCGTCGCTCAAAAGATATAAGATGCACCTCTTTGTTTAAAAGTGAAATGACTAAACTTAAATGGTGTGTGTATGTGTATCTTCACAGGTGGATATTTCTCAGGAAGAAATGCTGCAGAGTTTGTCAACACAGCCATCCTTACTCTGTGCACCCAGGTACAGAAAGACTATTTTGTCTCTCCTATATCTCCCACATCTTATTTAGTTTACTTTCTTTCTGAACATTGACATCAACAGAAATGTATTAGTACAAATATCTATATTTTTTCACTCAATCACTGAAAGTGAATAATAGTGAATACATTTGCAGTCGCACACTAAGAAGTGTTTTCCTTCAACCACCTTGGCACTCTGCGTCGGTTAGCTCCAGGACTCCTATATCTCACTCTCTCACTCTCTCACTCCCTCACTCACCCGCTCCAAAGCTTTTCTTTCTTCCGCTTCCCGCACCAAAATATTGACGTCGACAGAAACACGGAGATGGTACAACACTAGAAAGTGGTGTCCCTCACACACACACACGTTCAAAGCCTCCTCTCTGCTTCCCCGTGCGTCTCCAGCTCAAAGACGAGGCCGTGGCCTTGGTGGATGTGTTCGCCCCTCCGGACTTCATCCTCAACTCTCCCATCGGCAAGGCTGACGGCAATGTAAGAGCCAGCCCCCCCCCCCCTCCCACCACACACACACACCACACCACACACACACACACACACACACACACACACACACACACACACACACACACACACACACACACACACACACACACACACACACACATATTAAAATCTAGCCCGAGTGTAAACATGGACCTACTTGAACCTTGAATGGGAACAAATGGGGCCAAGTCAGTTTGTTGTTTGTCATGTGATCAGTGTAAAACTCACTTGTGACATGACAAGCAATAAAGAAGTAAAAGGCATTATTAGCAAATATGACTAATTATTAAATTGAGGGAAGGCTAGCAGTAATATGCATAACTGGACAGCCTTCTTGTGTTGCGGCCGGTGTTTTATTTTTTATTGGGTTTAAGCACAGGCTGGCCAAAGCCTTGCTATCCTCCTCACCCACTGTATGGTATTGGAGGGCGGACTTGTTGTTTACACGCTTGTGTCTTTATGGGAGGATGACTGCTGGGACTTATCTCCCGGCTCTCTCGCTCTCTCCGTCTTCCAGGAAAACCACTTTACACACAAACATTCAGACCTCTTAACATACATACAGACACACACACACACACACACACACACACACACACACACACACACACACACACACACACACACACACACACACACACACACACACACACACACGGGGGGAGATAAATTCAGGGTTTAGCTGTGTTTTTATTACTGGAAGCTAATTTATTAGGAATGTGTTTTTCATTAGCTCGCTAATCACTGTATATAAACTTTGAGGGCCACTCAAGGTTTATCAGGACGGCCTCCCTAAAGAGGGTTCCCAGGGTTCTCAGGTTAGGGAACATCCTCCTACATCCAACATGAGGTGTGTGTGTGTGTGTGTGTGTGTGTGTGTGTGTGTGTTTGTGTGTGTGTGTGTGTCTCCAAAGTAAAACATCTATTGTTTATTGTGCATGGCTGAGTCTGTGATGATTCAGAGGGAGGTGTTTTTTGTGGTGTCCGGGAAAAACTCCAGTTTTCTTCCCAACCCTACCTTTTCCCCAATCTCCAGGGAACGGAAAACTAACGCTCAACAAAACACTCCAAAACATGCCCTTTCTCCCACAAGATAAAGTCTCCTCACACCTAGAAATAAGCTCCCTTCCTGTCTCCAATGGAAAGGTAAATGAATGCCAATGGCATACAACCTTGTCCACTTCACCAACTTAGTGTCCTAATAATTAACCGTGACTCTCCAACATTGCCAATCCGTAACCTTCCACGATGGTCCCTCCCCTCACCTTTTGTTTCCTTTCTGGTTCCTGCCCATGATGGCAAAGTTCCCTCGCCAGAATCATGCACACCCATTCCCTCATTGAAGGAGCTCGGTAAACAGCTTCCCATGATCCGGCTCTGTTCAAAAATGCTTTTGACACACTTTTAAATACAATGGGCTCTATGCACAACTCCACTACTTCCTGGACTTAGTGCTGCTCCTTTATTTCCTGTCTTACATTACTGGACAAACTGATTAATCCAGGTGTGTCTGAGTAGTCACAATGGTCAGACACACCTGGATTAATCAGTTTATCCAATAATGTAAGACAGGAAATAAAGGAGCAGCATTAAGTCCAGGAAGTAGTGGAGCTGTGCAAAGAGTCCATTGTAATACAGAGACATTACAGAGACAAGGGTTCCATGTTGTGTATAACAGCGACCTCACCACACCAACAACCATGATCTTTCTTTAACTAGCTTTAAACACACACACACACACGCACACACAGGCGCATGCGCACACACACACACAAACCCCACCTCTAATAATGACTTAAAGTTAATACAAGCCAGATGCACACAAGCCAGATGAGTGTCTGTCAGCATCTGGAGCTGGGCCTGGCAACACCCGAAGAGTGTGGTGTGTGTGTGTGTGTGTGTGTGTGTGTGTGTGTGTGTGTGTGTGTGTGTGTGTGTGTGTGTGTGTGTGTGTGTGTGTGTGTGTGTGTGTGTGTGTGTGGACTTGAGAGGTCGCTGTGGGGCCAGGCTTAGCACGCTGATGACGACGCCTGCCGGAATATTGGCGTCAATAAGCGTTAGCGGGAATCAGGAGTGTCTTGTTCTGCTTCTCAGTGCTGGGCCCTGCCCCGGCTCTGGCCCTCGGTCACCATCGCTATGTAGGTGGGGACAGAACAACAACGGCTGGGTTTGTGATGGGACCCGGCAAAAAAAAAAAAAGGCTTCATGAGAATAACTGCTATTGTTGTCTGGGATTAGTTTCATTCGACTCGACATGACACCATAATGTTGTGGGATTAAACCATACGTTTTGTTTGACGTGACCTCGTCTGACATACGGTTGAATCCCACCGCGGGGTCCTTACAAATGGCTGACAGGAGTAGATTCAGAGTGTACTACTGCCGTCCTTCGGAGGAGACGAAAACCTGAGGTCTAGATTCACTGAGGTCATAAAAGATCCCAGGGCACTTATCGCAAAGAGTTGGGGGGGGTCCCCGGTGTCCTGGCCCAACCAGGCTCATTCAATCTGGCCCCCTAATCGTCCTCCTCTATAATTGTCTGACTCGTTAATTCCCCAACTCTCCACCTCAAGCTGGTGGGTAGGGAGCGTTCTGGCGGAGGAGCGTTCTGGTGGGGAGCGTTCTGGTGGGGAGCGTTCTGGCGGGGAGCGTTCTGGCGGGGAGCGTTCTGGTGGGGAGCGTTCTGGTGGGGAGCGTTCTGGCGGGGAGCGTTCTGGTGGGGAGCGTTCTGGCGGGGAGCGTTCTGGTGGGGAGCGTTCTTGGCGGGGAGCGTTCTGGCGGGGAGCGTTCTGGTGCGGGGAGCGTTCTGGTGGGGAGCGTTCTGGCGGGGAGCGTTCTGGCGGGGAGCGTTCTGGCGGGGAGCGTTCTGGCGGGGAGCGTTCTGGCGGGGAGCGTTCTGGTGGGGAGCGTTCTGGTGGGGAGCGTTCTGGCGCAGATTGGCTGCCGTGCATCACCCAAGTGGGTGCTACACACTGGTGGTGGTTAGTGAGGTCCCCCCTTCACTGTAAAGCGTCTTTGAGTGTCTAGAAAAGCGCTATATAAATTCAATCTATTATTATTGTTTTATTATTATTATTACTTCCAATCCTTTTTGATTTTTTTTTTCAGAAACCGTGGCACTGTTTCACCAGAGTTGGCGCTGTTGCTGCGTTTATCTTTTTACTGTTCCAAGATTCTCATTGGTGCAGGTGCAAGATCCATAACTAAACTTCAAAAAGACTAATCTAACTTTGTGTGTGTGTGTGTGTGTGTGTGTGTGTGTGTGTGTGTGTGTGTGTGTGTGTGTGTGTGTGTGTGTGTGTGTGTGTGTGTGTGTGTGTGTGTGTGTGTGTGTGTTGTGTGTGTGTGGTGTGTGTGTGTGTGCTGTGTGTGTGTGTTGTTGTGTGTGTGTGTTGTGTGTGGGTGTGTCCTCCCCCAGCTGTACAAGAACATGTGGTCGGCGGTGTTGCAGGGTAAGGATGTGCTGGAGCGGCCCTCCTGGTGGAAGGAGTTCTGCACGGACAAACTCGTACCGGTGGGGTCCCTCTCTGCCAAACTCTAGACCCCCCCCCCCCCCCCCCCAAGTACCCCAGCCCACCCCTCGCTCAAGAGATTAACTCCTCTATTGGTTTTTAATAATTAACGCCCAGGATTCGACACATTACAATGTGAACTATTGTGATGAGCTGATGTTGAATATTATTGTTATTAATTAAATATTGGAATAACGTTTGCGCTCGTCAAACTCAACTACATTCCATGTTCATCCCTAACCCAAACCTTTTGGATACTATGATACTGTATTAATATAATACACTTGCCTTTTGAAGGATTTACAATTTTAAATGATTGACAAAACTATTTTAATGAGTCAACTTATTTTAATAAGGGATTTAACAGAAGCACATACAATGCAACCCAAGCAGCAGTATCGATTTATCCATTGATAGATAATATATATCTATAGATGTGTAGGTATAGAGAAGCAGCTCCAACAAGAGAAATCTCCACCTTCCTGTCCCTCTCTGTCTAGTGGGTCTGGTTGGTAGTGTTGTTAGTGTTTAGTGTTGTCTATATAAATATCTAGGAAATGATTAAATAAAGAATATTATCATGACAACCGTTTATTTTTCATTATTCCATTCTTTCTTTTAATATACGTGCCCCTTTTAACAATGAATCTATTCTATACCATAGTTTAAATGCAGTTGGTCAGCTAGGTAGGCTACTCTTTCTGACTAATACCCTATATACAGTATGTCAAAGTTATTACGTCGCGACATAGCTAAGCTATTGTCTTTCATAAATCCTTCAAAACATATTTAGCATTGGTAAACTATATTAGCAAAATAAATAAAGTTAAAAAATATGCTTAAAAGCAGGATCTCCAACTTTTTGGATTGGAGGGGATTAGAGAGGGAGGAGAGGAAGACAGACAACCGTGAATTAAATATAGGATGACAAGTTTGAAAGAAGCAGCTTGCAAGACCAGGATGGGTGATGGTCGGATACCGTTATATAGTGCCTATGCCATGTCTCAAAGGACTTACAAATAGAGCTTGGCGTCACATGCATTGTTAAATGTAATACATTTAACCAACCATATAATCCAAAAATGAAGCTCTTGACAATTTTGTCATCTTTTTAGGAAAATGGTGTGACGTATCAGAATCATAATGTAAATAATACAGGGAATACAGATTTACCTTTTTTGGATATCTTACAGAAAGTAATTGTTTTCACGGGGACACGAGCCAACGATAGGATATTCTATATTTTATCAAGACCATCAGATGGCTTCATGTCTGTTTTCCTTCCAAACGTTTCCTGTGGCTGTCCTCCTAAAAATGGGACAAACTCATGGAAAAACTCCTGCGGCCACTTCAAGAAGCTCCTATGTTGAATCAAGATAATTTAAATGAATGTGAGTCAAAAGATCACGTTAAGCATAACATTTGCCTGTGATTAAATCCAAACAACGCTGTTGATACGCGACAAGCTGAGAGGGGTTGATCAAATAAATGGAGTGGGGTCCGTGAGTGCACTGAAGACTCGGTTCACAGTCGAACTCTCCCAACCGCCCGCAAACATCATCACCCGATCCTGGATCCGTTCTTACTACACTGTGGTGATGACACAGAACACCAAAGGAGTGCCAGCTACTTTAACAGTCCAGCATACCCCTTATGGTAGATTATATTTATAACGTATTGTTTATGCGCACAGTATAGGCCATTCTGCACTGCAGTCCATTACCCGGAGCTGGGATGATTCATCTCAGCGTGTTTAGGTGACTGCCAACTCAAATATGTGTTTCTGGTGCAGAGCAGAGCGACTCTTCAGAGTGGATATTGCCCTGGTTCAGCTCATGAGAGGCCACATGACAATTGCAAAACACTGGGGATTGGGAAAGGCTTCAGAGGAACCGAATGACACTTGACGATGATACACGATGAACACACGTGATAACATTGAGCTAATAATTGACTATGAAAACAATGAACGGTAGACTAAATAAATCGGAGTTCCTCAGGATGAGTATAAAACAATGTGTCTTCTTTGTGAACCCAAAGACTTGACTAATGAGAAGTGGGCTGTCGGTGTGGAGTGTACATATTTAATCATTATGGAGCGTTTTTCACTTGAACAGTATGGCTACGACATGAGATGCACTCCACAAAATCGTAAAATGGGAGAGGGTGATAAATGTGCGACAAATACTGTGGCGGAGTTTACAGTAGGGCGTAGAGACTCCGCCACCAAATAAGGAGAGAATTGTCACCCAGAGTTTTGAATCCCCATGTTGAAATCCATATGGGCTGAGCTTAACGCAATATCAGCGTATCAGTGCACGTGGTGATGACTTCACGCGCACACGAACACAAACGCACGCACGCACACAAACACGCAAATGCACACACACGCTCACTCTTATCTCTGCGCATGAGGAAATCATATTCATAAGAAATGATGTAGCCTAAATACTTTTCTGTAAATGGTGGCAGATGAATTGAGGCATCATTCAAATCTGGGTAAAAAAAAATAGGTTCCATGAAATGCTTACATACTGGAATACTGGATTATGAAAATACAAAATAAAGTAAAATTTCAGCATATTGATAAAGTTTCCATCTTTCGCCATTTACGTTTTCCATTTGAGCTTCATTAGACACATGAAATAAAGTCATGGTTTACAAAGGCACACAGAATATGCCAGTCTATTCTCCATAAGTTCATCTCAAATATGTCTTACATACGTTTAATTGTAATATGCTTATGGTTAATAAAAAATATTTTGGTATTTTTTTCCAAATGCTATTTGGAATTTGTATCAATCCTATATAGAGCAGGAATACTGTTCTTTGCCTCGTTCTAAGAGCTCAGAGGGGGAATATAAGTATTTTGGTCAGGGAGCCCATGGCAGTTAACTGCTCAGCTGACTCAGGTATTCCACTGGCTTCTTCCAAGACCTTTTTACCTCTATACTTTGTAAAATAAATCTGAAACAAAAAAAAGTATGTCATAGCCTACAAATCAAAAACATACATTTCAGCATCTACCTTCTACATTTCTATACGCGCATTTCTAGAGCTGGGTCTTTCCGCACTGTTGCATCATGGGATCCTGGCCAACACCAGTCTAGACAGAATATACAGTATATTGTAGGTCATTGTTACTGGCAACCAAAACGCCCAAATGCTGTCATGTACAAATCTCTGTAGGATACTTACAGTATGGACTTATAATGTCCCGAGTGTAGTTATAGAGGAAACACATTGTGGCTATGTTGCTGTTATTTAGCTTGGACTGAACTCCAAAAATGCTAACTATGGCTAACATTATGCGTATGCCAGGATGCGACAAGACTTTCTTCTGGAGACCCATTTTATTCAAATGTTTTTATTTAAAAAAGCAAACATATGACAAAACATTTGACAGTTTAAGTGTATAATTTTTCCGTGCTAGAAGCACAAGTCCAAGAAACACAAACAACAAGACAAACATACTCCAGCAGTAGTGAGTGATTAATCGATTTAGGTTTTCACATTGGCATATAAAACAATAACAGCATAACAGTGGGAGCTTAAAAATGTAGCTCACATCGGGCATAAAGAGGGATTGTAAGGTTGAACTCCTCTTGTTGTCGGGTGGGTCGAAGACAAACTTGCATGAGCGAATAAGACACATAATAAAAAACAGACTTCTAAATAACTCGTCATATTTATAATGATATTTTAACCATGCTCAAGGCTGTCACCAACCAAACCAGACTGCAAAACACTATATCTTATTTGTTCTTCTTGGCTTTTGGAACCATTTGTGATCTTTATCTTGACGTTTTACAGCATTTTGTTGTTTTTTTTATAAACATACTCCTTCTTTCTTCCACGAAAAGTTCCCTCAGGATAAAAATCGTCACTTATCGTAAAACCAAAGCATTTCAGCACCGCAGTTCTCGCGTTTTTTTGTTTAAACATCAGCGTTGGACCCGTTTCTTAGATCCGGTGGGTCGTCTAAAGGGCTGATAAGGGTTCCACGTCGACGCAACACAACGACCACGCAGACGCTTCGACACAGTCGTGAACCTGTTTTGGTTCTGCGTCGGGTTTTAGTGAGCGGACCAATCACAGCCCCTTGCTGCTGCGTCGCCTCGACGCAAGGTTAACACTTTTGGGAAGCACACGTCAGGCCCCTTGCAGTGGACGCAAGGAGGGTCCGCAGGGACGTAAGGGGTCCGTAAACCCCCTTGCGTTGCGTCGGCGTGGAACCATAACTGAGCCTTCAGTACCAAGATGGCCGCCATCTCGGACTTCGGCGTCTCCGCGGCGACGGCGCGACCGGCGACCGCTACTGCATGATGACGTCGGGCTCAATGTTGAACAGCAGGTCGTCGTTCCCCCGGCGGACCTCAAGCAGGAGGGCCGACTCCTCCAGCAGCGCCCCCTGCAGGTCGGCCGTGGTCAGCAGCGGACGGCCGTTCAGTTTCACGATGATGTCGCCGTCCCGGATACCGCCCCTGAGAGATGGGGGGGGGAGGAGAGGGAAGGGGAGAGGGAAGGGGAGAGAGAGAGAGAGAGAGAGAGAGAGAGAGAGAGAGAGAGAGAGAGAGAGAGAGAGAGAGAGAGAGAGAGAGAGAGAGAGAGAGAGAGAGAGAGAGAGAGAGAGAGAGAGAGAGAGAGAGAGAGAGAGAGAGAGAGAGAGAGAGAGAGAGAGAGAGACAGAGAGAGAGACAGAGAGAGTGCATTGGTTCGGAGTGGATTTGATTACATTTAGTATGATTCGCTACGGTGTCTCATTAGTCATATTAAGCATTCAGGTCACGTGACTCTGGGGTGATGTTGCTATGTTTTACAATACGGCTGCTAACTGCTTCCTCAACCAGGGGCTGAGCCAATCACAGCAAAGGAAGGACCACATACTTCTGTGCGGGGGATTGAGGGACAACCTCATGGACATAAATCCCTTTGGCCACCTGGGGGAAGTCAGGGTTCTGCTGCTTCAGCTCCTCCACCAGCCTGATGGGTGCGCACACACACACACAAACACACACACACACACACACACACACACACACACACACACACACACACACACACACACACACACACACACACACACACACACACACACACACACACGCGCAGACACGCATGCACATACACACGCACAGACACATACACGCGCACACAGACACACAGACAAAATACCAAAACTAAGTCAGATATATCTTTTTTCCAGAATGCCATTAAAATAATTGGGTGCATATAAAAGTCCCAAGTGTCCTGAGTGGCTTCCCTTACATGGGTGTGATGGTCAGCATCCGAATTCCGATGAAGCGCTTCTTGACGGATCGGACCTCTGAGAAAGAAAGGACATTATTTAGGGAGGCGTTGACATACAGTACACAGGGGAAAATCCAGGGGAAATCATTTGACATTGTTCTTATCGACAGAGCGATCCATCTAAAATGCAGTGACAGTGCTAATCTGTCTGTCTGTCTGTCTGTCTGTCTGTCTGTCTGTCTGTCTGTCTGTCTGTCTGTCTGTCTGTCTGTCTGTCTGTCTGTCTGTCTGTCTGTCTGTCCGTCTGTCCTCACCTTTGCTGTGCTTGTCCACTGACTCGTTGAGGAAGCGGGTGATCCGGTCGGAGGGGATGGCGAAGGAGATTCCCGCCGCCACCTTCAAGGGTGTTGATCCCGATGACCTCGCCATCCTTCAAAATAAAAGCCCCCCCAAAACATAGACCGAAACAAACAACGATCAGAGTACCATCGACTTGTATTGGGAAGATAGGGTTCTCATTAGGAGAATTGTTGTTTGGATAAAACATGAGCACAGAATTAAATTACTTCAAAATACTCACCAAGTTGACCAAAGGCCCACCTGAATTTCCGTACTACCAAAGAAATAAACAAAACAAAATATTATTATTATTGTTATATTTTATATTAGTGTTATGTTTGGCTATATATGCACACACAAATATAATTGTTTTTGTGAATGAAAACTAAGAATGTATTATGTATGAAATGTATTATTGAATGAACATTAGAGAGAGAGAGAGTGCCAGAGCGAGAGCGCGAGGAAGCGCGTGCGTCTCACATTGATGATGGCGTCGGTCTGTATATAGTCCATGTCAGAGTCTCTGATGCCCAGCTCCTTGCCGTCCCTCTGGGCCGTGCTCACTATCCCCGTGGTAACGGTGTTCTGGAGGGCGAAGGGGCTGCCGATGGCCACCACAAACTCCCCTGGCCGCAGGTCAGCACTGTGGCCCAGCGATAGCATCGGCAACCTTTTCTGATACACAACAGCGCAGAAGAGACGGCTATTATTGAATGGATGTATTGCATATGTGTGTGTGTGTGTGTGTGTGTGTGTGTGTGTGTGTGTGTGTGTGTGTGTGTGTGTGTGTGTGTGTGTGTGTGTGTGTGTGTGTGTGTGTGTGTGTGTGTGTGTGTGTGTGTGTGTGTTGAACAGCTCTCTGTTTGTCCCCTGTATTTGCCTTTGACTTACAGTCATAGGCAAAACTGTCAAAGTCAGTTACACGCTTGAAAGATTTTGAACTCAAATCACGCTCAAAACAACTTAAATCTCCCTGCTTGGCTTGAACCAGTGACAGGCGACGGCAACTGCCAATAGCGTGCAGGGCTAGTGGCATCCCCTGCGCACTCATTTTCCCCGTCAGGAACCTTGACATGCGATAAGGACAAACGTCGCACCAGTTGAGGAGCGTCCCGCTGCAGTTGGGACCTCTGGTGTGTCAGGTCCGTTTTTTGGGGGCTTTTTTCAATGTTTTGCGTCACAGTCGGCCCCTAGGTGCCCTAGTCAAGTTTTTCAACACACGTTTTTTTCTGCCACAGCAAAGGCTCCGGCTCCGGGGTGCAGCTGGATGCCATTGCACCAGTTTGAGTTCAGCTTCTCGAGCCCTGCAGTTGAGGGGTCACGGAAGTACACACAGGGGGGGAGAAAAACAGTTCTGCGGTGCAAGGCAAGAGAGTGATGTAGCTAAGTTAAAACACATGCTCGGGAGGCAGGTGACCCGGGGAGGAGAGAATGAGGAAAACAGAGAAAACAGAGGGCGTCTGTTCAGGACATTCTTCATAGGTGGACTATTTTCCCCGTTGTTGCCGGGTGGATTAATCCGCAACTCATTCCTCCCGCTCCTACAGGGAATATGATCTGTCAGAAAGGCTTTAGGTATCACCGCCTGTGCTCCGAAACCCCCCCCCCCCATATGTGTGGAGCGGGGCGCACACATGGACGATCGGACCATTCCTGGGATTCTTCCGTCGGGTTGTAACTGCGTCTCGCAGTTACCGCGCCTTATTAACAGAGCCGGCAGCGTGACACATAATGTAAACACATGGCTGTCCCCGGTCAAACCTGGGGTGAAATACGCCACATTTGAGGAAAAAAAAAGACGAATCCCCTCTGCCGAGGTTGAGGTGGTATGTTTTGACAGCTACACCCAGGAGGAAACGAGCGAAACGTGTCAGGGAGACAGACGAAGACAAAAAAACATGGAAACGTAGCAGCGCTAGACACTAACACTCTCGGTCCTGACGGCAACCCTTTCCACTGTTCGAAAATACAGACAAACGTTCTGTAATAACACAGAAAAAAAAAAATATATCAATGATGACTACATCACCCCCTTTATTTGCTAGCAGTGGGTTGAGGTTGAGAAATTTTTAAGCTAGTCGTGAATCAAATGATTCAAGTCTATCTGGCAGCAGTGCCCTAGTCTTTCTCCATCCTTTGGCTTTTCAGATTCTGTTTCGGATTAACGGTTTTATCGTTTTATTTGGTATCAAAGCAGAGAATTACAACACTCATACCAATGATCTTGCTGCCAAGGTTTTAAATCCTTGAGCTGCGGGAACAGTTCGCATTTTCTGCTTTATGAATCTATGCAGTCTAATCATACATTTTGGATTTATAAAAACATATATGGTTGGCCGTGTGTGTCGGGCCACCAGAACCATAATTGTTTCCCACATGCTAAACTTACTTTACATTGTGCACAGAAAGACTATGATTTTACACAAGAGAAAAACAAACAAAACTGTGAATCCCTGCCTAAAAGCGTATACCTCTGTCCTTGACTCTTCCATCTGCACCTAACTTCCTGAAACTATTTGAAGAGGTTTTCCTCCCACACTGGTCAGCCTACACAGACTTCACAGTGACCGCTGTGTCATAGAGTCATTTATGGAAAAGCGTGTTGCACTTTAAAAGAAGCCACCCAATCTGGCAGTGCAGAGATCTACTTCATCCCACAACATGACATCAGGGTCTCAACTCACCGATGGGTTTATTTTGATCGTAGCGATGTCCGACTTTTTGTCAATGTCTTTGATATTCGCCTCGTACACATCGCCGTCGCACATCTGGACCTTGATGAGAAGAAAAACAGGAAAAGGAAATGTCAAACATCTCACAAACCTACAGTTGACCGTTGTTTTGGGGCTCCATCTACACACTTGCAATGTTCAGTGAACTGTCCTACAGTACATGCTTTGATGGTTTTCAGTCTCAATTGCAAGTCTCTCCGGATAAAGGATTAAACGTTAACACGTAAAATAGCTTGGAGTATTTCAACAAAATTTTAACAAAACTGTGATTAACCTTTAGACCCAGCTTAAATACATGCATTATATTGCTCTGATAACTGTTCAATGTGTATGTTTAACTTTTTCCCTCTCATGTGTTGAATAGAGAGGAACACACACATTGGTTACTGGTTAACCGATTTGCTGTTGATGATTGTTTACTCATGTGCCTTATTCACCTAGCAACCATCTTGGTTCCAAAGATTCAACCATGCCCTGACACAGCAAGTTTTTAGAACCAAAACAGCTCGTACCTTGAGCTGCTGCTGTCCAGACAGAGCAGAAGAGCTGGAGACCACGTGAGCGTTGGTCACAATGAGGCCCGTGTCAGACATCACGAACCCGGACCCGCTGGACAGGGGGACGTTACGGCCGAACAGGGGGTGCCTGGGGGGGAGGGGAGGGGGGGTGAGGGGGTGAGGTCAGGGGTCAAGTTACAAGGCTCAATGAAGGTACAAGAAAAAAAAACGTATGCCTTGGTATTTGACATGGCACGGTGATGTAGTGAAAACAACGTAGAAATACATAGATAGATAAAAGATATAGCGTGTAATAATGCATGCTCAGGTGTGATTGAAACAGGGCCGTACCTGAGGAACAGCTCAATGTGAACGACGGCCGGCGCTATCTTCTCCACCACGTCGGCGATGAAGTTGAACTTGTAGCGGGGACTGGTAGGATGGGATACACCTACACTGGCAGGAAGAATACCGCATTTGAATGGCACTTTAAGACTCAAGTCAAAATGGCAAATGGACTGCATTTATATAGCGCTTTTTTGTATCCACTGGCGCCCCCAAAGCGCTATACAATATTGGCTAAGATTCACACACACATTCACACACTGACGACGGCGTCAGCCATGCAAGGCGACCGCCAGCTCGTCAGGAGCAGTCAGGGTGAGGTGCCTTGCTGAGGGACAACTCGACACTCAGCTAGGAGTGGAACCAGGGATCGAACTAGCAACCTTGTGGTTACCAGCCAACCTGCTCTCCCTCCTCAACTACTCCGGCCCAATTCAAGTCCATGGAGGTTTGGACAAAACAATGAACATGCTACATAACCTGTGGTCTGTGCAATGTGACTTGAACATTTTGTAATAATAGTTGACATTTATTCAGAGAAAAGTTAATTGACAATAATGCCCAAACCTGAGCTCCCTCTCGAAATACTTACCTGTGTGTGCATGTGTGTGTGTGTGCGTGTGTATGTTTGTGTATGTAAGTTTGTGTGTGTGCTTGCTTGTGAATGTGTGTGGGTGTGTGCGTAATGACGCAAACATGATGAAATTAGGATCAGTGGCCCTGAAACCACAGCCCATACTGTTTTTAGACCCAGCCGGTTCATTTCCTAGAGACAGCGATGACCGTTTCCATTGCAACTCTACAAGTAGACTGGTCTGAGAAAGTCAGAGATTCAGTTCCAACCGCATGGCTTTTATTACGTATCTGTCTAGGTAGAAAAAGTGGGAGTATGGAAACATCTGCTTCTAAAACGTGCCGAGGTCCTCATGAAAAGCGTCCATTTGCAGAAGGAGTCCCAGGGTTTCATGCAACACATTGATGTAAGACCCATTGAGACCGATGTGTCCAGAGATATTTCCAACACCTAAGTGCCCCTGTTCTAGCATTGGTGTGTGTTGGATGCTCATTCTTTGTCTTGAAACGTCCTCGTGTTTTTTTAAACACGTTTTAGAGGACTGAACTTCATGAGTTAAGCGATTACGCAAACAGTTCAGTTACAGTCACTTAACCAGAAAACCAAATTACTTACACCGGTATCTCTCTGCTTCATTACCACTAAGCTCTTGGATCACTAAAAACGCCAGCTCAGGACCTTTTCTATCCAGTCATCTATTAGATGCCGCGGTCTTGGCTGTCTGCCCGGAAAACCAAACCCGCAACAGCGGTATACCGGTCGAACTGTAGTCAAAACTGCTTGGTTTCGGCTTCGGAATATCTAGGAAAATGTAGCCTGGTTTATTTTTGAGATCAAAGATAAATGGCTCCTCAGTTGGTAGGAATGACCCAGAAAGAAGAGAAGTGGGGCTGGTTTGTTCAAATGCGTCCCAGTAATTACCAAGACTTTTTTTCCGGGGCTGGGAATAATGACGGTGAAATAATGATATGTGTGAGATTGTATAAAAGCGGCGATGAGTGACATGAGGTTGCAAACGGAGGACGCAAGAGGGTCATAGAAAAGCTCAGAAAAAGAAGGAAAACACTCTTCCTCCAGGGACTGGGCAATTTGGAGCATTATCGTCAAATCTGCTGCAATCTCTATTGGGCATCATGAATACACAAAGTAGGAATTAGGGCGTAAAGGGTTTATAAATAATTATAAACACTCTGATTTCCACAGAAGGGCAAAAGTTTATGTGTGTTGATGTTTGTGTGTGTGTGTGTGTGTGTGTGTGTGTGTGTGTGTGGTGTGTGTGTGTGTGTGTGTGTGTGTGTGTGTGTGGTGTGTGTTTGTGTGTGTGTGTGTGTGTGTGCGTGCGTGCGTGCGTGTGTGTGTGTGGTTTGTTTGTGGCGTGTGTTTGTGTGTGATGTATGGCGAATGCTTTTGTGTGTATGTCAGGGGGGGGGGGTGGTTTGTTGTTGCCTGTGTGTGAAGCGTATGTTTGTGCATGGCGTGTGTGGTGTATGTTTGTGTGGTGTGCGTGTGTGTGTGGTGTGTGTGTGTGTGTGTGTGTGCCGTATGTGTTTGTGCGTGGCATGTGTGTGCCCAGATATAGAGTTTATGATCAAAGTAAAGTGTAAGTACAGACTTCCACAACACTTGGGCTGCAGGGACTTCCGGCTTCCTGAGTTTAAAGCACTCCATGGGGAATCAATGATGACTCTCTCACACACACGCACACACACACACACACACACACACACACACACACACACACACACACACACACACACACACACACATGCACACACACACACACACACACACACACACACACACACACACACACACACACACACACACACACACACACACACACACACACACACACACACACACACACACACACACGCACACACACACACGTTGTTGTGGGTTGAGTGTTTGTGTATTCACAGTCTGGGTTTTAGCGGTTAGCATCACCATGTTAGGAGGCCTTGCTTATCCTTCCGCTTAGTCTGAGTGGTGATGTTCACACAGGCACACAACGCCTGTCACAAACGTGTTAAAGATATAGAAATGCCAATGATTTGCCAGGTTTACCTAGCGGTAAACCTCTAATTACAGTTTTGAGCTAAAGTTAAAACTAAACCGACACTTTCGACATGCCTTAACGTTATGCATACTCTTTGTCCATACACTTTGTAACATTAACAACAATGCTCTTTCTAAAATGTGCAGTCTGTTGCACATGAAAAGTCTAACACTGCATCAACTGGTTGGCAATGCCCTAAATCTCAACCCTGTTAGCATTTGTACCACCTTCCCCTTTTCAAGAAACGTATCCCAGCCCTCAATAGGACCCACTCCAAAACGAGGCTGGTGCTTAGTGGGCAGTGGAAGAAACCACCGATCTGCAAATACTTTTCCCTCCTCTATAATCGATCGGTGGAAATGTACACGAAACGCTTTTAAACGGTAGTTTGTCTGATTGAGGTGGTGAGAATCTACCCTACCCTGTCATGCTGGGTCTTAAAACGTTTTTTTCTTTCTTTGACAAGCATCTGTTATACTCTACATTTACAAGCTAAGCTAATAAACACAAGGGGAAACTGGGGAGGAGTGACGTTGAACTCAGAACACCCCCCCCAGCCCCCCCTTCAGGATGGAAGAGCGCTGTCTCTGAATGATAGTGTGGGTGTGTGTTTGTGTGTGTGTGTGTGTGTGTGTGTGTGTGTGTGTGGTGTGTGTGTGTGTGTGTGTGTGTGTGTGTGTGTGTGTGTGTGTGTGTGTGTGTGTGTGTGTGGTGTGTTGTGTGTGTGTGTGTGTGTGTGTGTGTGTGTGTGTGTGTGTGTGTGTGTGTGTGTGTGTGTGTGTGTGTTGTGTGTGTATGTGTGTCTGTGTTTGTGCATGCGTGCGTTTGTGTGTGTGTGTGTGGTGTGTGTGTGTGTGCGTGTGTGTGAGTGTGTGTGCGTGTGCGTGTGTGTGTGTGTGTTTGTGAGAATGTGTGTATGCATGAGTATGTGTGCATAAGGCTGAATAACTATTGTGGGGCTCTATAATAGATTGAGGTGAGTCACATTATGCTGGCTGAGGACTTTAATCCTTAACCAACTGTTTCAAATCAAATGACCATACACTTACATAACGATGTATTGAAACACTTGGCATACAAATGTGACCAATGGTATAGCTGCAGTTGCGAGGTCAACTCGTGATCGTTTGGGAGAACGTTGTAAAAGTTAAATGAGGTCTCCTGACACCTGGTCGGAGAAGGTACATCGAATAAAAGTCCTCGGCATTACGTGCATGAAACGGAGAAGGCGCGTGTGTGTGTGTGACTGTGACTGTGACTGTGTGTGTTCCGTGGGGTTGACTTTCTTGTGAGAATCAATTTGGATATGTTTTCTTATTCACGGGAAAACATTATAATAGTCAATTTAGTCATGCGTTTTATCCTTAACTAACTTAAGTTTGTCCCATGTTTTGATTGTAATTGTTGAATGTCTCAATGAATCATAGCCTACTGGTTACCAGAAATGGCATGGGAAAACATCACCACTCTGCATACCTAACGGATTTATACATGATTTATTTAGAGGCTGATAAAGCTGCACCAATTCCATTAAAAGTTGTTTATTAGGCATGGTAAACGTCTGTTAGGTATTCAGACACGTTTATCAGCACGTAAATGTATGCTGATGTACTACACTCTACAACTTACAGTTTTTTGGGGTGATTCACTGCGTCTTTTACGCATCGCATATCTTACCGGTGCTGCTCTCGCACGGTCCCTTGTGCGCCTGTTCGATAGCGGGACGTCCCTTCTGCAGGGCCTCCCTGCTCGCCGCCTTCTGCTGGCACGAGTTCCCGTAGGTCTTCCCATCGGTGCCGCAAATCTTGTGGCCCTGTCTGCACTGACAGACGCCCTTTAGGGGGAACAGCCGTTTGCCCGCCGGGTGCTTGCACTCCAGCCCTTCCCCGCAGGGCAGCTCGTCTTTGCGGCTGCACGGCTCGCCCTCAGCCTGGGCGCACGCCAGGCAGCAGTTGCAGCGGTCCGGGACGTACCCGCTGGGGCAGCTGGGGCTCGGACAACTAGAGACGTCGCAGCGCGCCGGGCACTTGCTCGCTTTGAGTTCTGCGTTGGCAAAGTGTTTGAGGTGAAGAAGCACGGTGGCAAACAGTAGTACCTGCATGTTGGTGTGTTTGTAAAGTGTTTGAATAAAGTTCGATTGAAGTGAGAAGGGGATGCAAAGTGGAGAAAGGATGACTTTAAAGGTTGCAGTCGTGCCAGTTGAGCGCCAGTTTGGAGAAGGCGAACCCGCAGCGGTCCACACTCTTACGCATCACTTTTGCGAGTCTCTAGTCCAGAAATATGGCATGTACCCGTTTCCATCGCATGCACATCGCCATGAGAAGATCCAACCCGAAGCTGTCTTGCACTTCAAAGATGTAAACAAAGATGAAATTCACAAGAATTGAGGTTTTGGGCGAAGTCTCTCAAAGCTACGCGTTGCACATCGACAGCAGACGAAGTATTCTTTCTTTCTTGTCCTCCTTAGTTGAAGAAGTCTCTTTAAGTCTTGCCCAATTCGGCCCGGCTAGAGGAGGAGAGAGCTGCGTTAACCCACTGTGGTGCGGTCCACCGTCAAGATCGAAAAAAACCTTTATTGCGCCTAACGACGCGGTGACTCTTTCAGCCAATCAGACGCGCAGCGAGGCTGACCATGTGACTCGTGCTGTTTCTTTTAAAAACATGAAGTATTTTTCTTTTTCCTTTTGGGGATTCCATCATATGTTCAGTCACCTTTGAAGGGGCCATGTAATGACCAGACCTTTGCAGCTGCCGTTGGCTGGCACACAAGCACTCACACACACACACACACACACACACACACACACACACACACACACACACACACACACACAGGCACAGGCACAGGCACAGGCACAGGCACACACACACGCACGCACGCACGCACACACACACACACACACACACACACACGCACGCACGCACGCACGCACGCACACACACACACACACACACACACACACACACACACACACACACACACACACACACACACACACACACACACACACACACACACACACACACACACACACACACACGTGTGTGTTAGCTGGGCTGTGTCTGTGTCTACCACGGATGAAAGGCAGCCCAGGTTTGTGTAGCCATAAAAAGGTTTTTTGGGGGGGATGTCATGTCGAGTATTTCACCTACCGTGGAACTGTATATTTTCAATAGCGTCGTCAATCACTGGTTACAGTTGAAGGAGACACAAGAGTTATTGTCCTGGGGTTAATGGAGCGAGGCGGCAGTTTGCAATATTTATTTGTACTGTGGTCCGACGTTACGCAATAGTCCTCAACGTTTTGAAGCGTGCATATAAGTGAGTGTGTTTGGATCCGATCTCTGCGAAAACCGTACGTAAAGGCGTGAAAGTTAGGGATCTTTTTGTTGTGAATTAAAAGGCCTAGGCCTACTTCATGAAATATATTCAAATATGGTAAGTGTTTCTCTTTAGATAAAAAAGACTCAGTGGCCGCTGTTACAATATAACACAATATAATGATACGGAAGTTTGTGTGCATTAACCGTGAACAAAATAGAAAAACAGTTATTAGGTTTGACGCAGAAGAGTAAATTGAAAATAATTTGTGGTCATTTCAGGTATAGGGTGTTGAAATTGTGGAGGAGTAATAACATATACACAGTGCATACATCATCGAGCTGTCATATCATAAATTGCGCAAAAATGGACCCACACACACACACACACACACACACACACACACACACACACACACACACACACACACACACACACACACACACACACACACACACACACACACACACACACACACACACACACACACACGTGCATATTTTCCTCAATCTGGTGAGAATTTGTTGAGATCATCAGGGAGCCAAAAACCACAAAACGGTATCCAATTTATTACGGTCTGCTGCATTTTGACCATCTCTCTCAATCCGTCTCTATACCCTTCCATCTGGAAAATCTCTCTCTCTCTCTCTCTCTCTCTCTCTCTCTCTCTCTCTCTCTCTCTCTCTCTCTCTCTCTCTCTCTCTCTGCCTCTCTCTCTCTCTCTCTCTCTCTCTCTCTCTTGTCTCTCCTCTCTCTCCTCTCTCGCTGAATTCCCCCTCCCCACTCTCTCTCTCGCTCTCTCTCTCTCTTCTTACTCTCTCTACTCCTCTCTCTCTCCTCTCTCTCTCTCTCTCTCTCTCTCTCTCTCTCTTCTCTCTCTCTGCCTCTCTCTCTCTCTCGCTGAATCCCCCTCCCCTCTCTCTCTCTCTCTCTCTCTCTCTCTCTCTCTCTCTCTCTCTCTCTCTCTCTCTCTCTCTCTCTCTCTCTCTCCTCTCCTCTCTCTCCTCTCTCTCTCTCCTCTCTCTCTCTCTCTCTCCCTCTCTCTCTCTCTCTCTCTCTCTCTCTCTCTCTCTCTCTCTCTCTCTCTCTCTCTCTCTCTCTCTCTCTCTCTCTCTCTCTCCTCTCTCTCTCTCTCTCTCTCTCTCTCTCTCTCTCCTCTCTCTCTCTCTCCTCTCTCTTCTCTCTCTCTCTCTCTCTCTCTCTCTCTCTCTCTCTCTCTCTCTCTCTCTCTCTCTCTCTCTCTCTCTCTCTCTCTCTCTCTCTCTCTCTCTCTCTCTCCCTCCCTCCACTTGGTTTCACATCTTCATCTATCATTGCAGGCTGTAGTTAATGTTTGGTTTCTGCAGTGACCCGTATTTCTCCATTCAAAGATGTGACTCTTTGACTTTGATTAACTGGTCAGGTCTTTTTTTTATTATCAGAGTACAAACAACAAAAATCATCGTTTCAACATTCAGTACGATTTGAACTCAATTTAACAAACATTTACATTGACGTGTTGACATGTTGAAAAGCTGTTGAACAGGAATCTTTTTTTTTTTTACAATTGTATTCCTGGATGTGAGTTGCAAGATTAACAAATCAAACCGTTTTGAGTTTGGTTGCTCTTTTAAAGTGCCACAAGTTGTGCACGTTCCTCCTCTGCACAGCTTGCAATAATGACTGAATGAAGCAATCATTGACAGCCTATATCTCGCGGTCCATAACCTGATTGTTTTAATTCATATTTGATGCATTATAAACCATTAGAAATTGAACAGAAGACAAGAACACACATTCAAACCACCACATTACAACTCCTCCATCACATCACCGTTACAGACCGCAAAAATCACTAACGTCCAAAAAAAACACTGCAGTAACAACACGCGCCATTTCTGCATGTCACCGCTGGCCTATCTTTTTTTCGTAGGAGGGTAGGGGTAAGTCCCGCCTTTTTTTTGCCTCTGATTGGTTAGAAGGGGCTCTCCTTTAGATCGTGTTTCGATTAGCTGTATAGGGTAGTTTAGGGTTCGGGTTAGGCTTATGCTTAGGTTTAGGGTTAGGGTTAGGCTTAGTGATACCCCTAACCCTAACTCCAACCCTAACCTCAACCCTAACCAATCGGAGGAGAGCCCTACTCGTACTTGTCACCATCCATACGGAAAAAAGATTAAGCTCCCGGTGCCGGCCGCACATCACACCACTCGCCGATCACCGGCGCGAGATCTTGCGCTGCGACGCCGAGATGTCCACCCTGCGCACGTTGAGCTCGGTGGCGAAGGCGCGCGCCCGCTGGTAGAAGCACAGCGACAGCCGGCGGTCCACCAGGTAGTTGTGGTAGATGGTGGCGAGCCTCGTGCACAGACGCAGCTGTGCGCGCTTGTTGCCCAGGTCCATTGCGGCCGCCAGCGCCAGGTGGTAGTAGCCGGCCGCGTCGTGTGGGTCCTTCGGGGGTCAAGGGTCAAACAGAGGTCCAGAGGGGGGGTTAAAGGTCGTGGTGTTTGAGGACGTCAAAGTGTAAAGTGTTTTTGTGGATGAGGGGAGGGGTCTGGTTTCTGAATCTGTCAGCCACCGATTTTGTATAAATACTTCATTTTAGTGAAATGTATTCGATAACGCTGGTTGTATTCGAATGTGTTTGTAGAGGTGGCGTATTTCGTTGCAGTAAGCTATGCTTTAAATGTCCAGTGCATCCCCTTACTCACACACACACACACACACACACACACACACACACACACACACACACACACACACACACACACACACACACACACACACACACACACACACACACACACACACACACACACACACACATGGCTGGTTTAAACAGTGGAACTTTCCACCTCTTTGGTGTAAAGTCCCTGGGGACCGGAGGTCAGAGGTGGAGTGGCCAATGAGAATGAACTCAGGCGTAGCAAAGCAGGAGTGTACATACAACGACCCCCCCCCCCCCACCTCCCAACCCCCCCCCAAAAAAACAAAATTCCAATCATTCCATTTCACGGTTGCGTTGTGTTTTTTTCAGACGCATAAAACACCACCCCAAAAAACACAACGAACCCCCTCTGTCACCTTGAGGTCGTAGAAGATGATGTCGCCCAGCGTCTGGTACACCCTGGCGTAGTACAGGGTCTCCTCGTCGAACTGCAGGGGCGCCGGGCAGAGGGCCAGGGCCTTCAGGTAGTGGTGCTCGGCCAGCTCCGACTGGCCCAGATGCTGGTAGATGGTGGCCAGGCGGTGGTATGCCACCCTCTCGCTCAGACGCTCCTCTGGGATTGGGGGAGGGCGGGGTTGGGGGGTGTTATCGACACTGTGATGAGAAGCGTTTGTACCTTAAAACAGATTTCTCACCACTTGAATGGGATGTTTCGGTGCCATGGTTTTGGGGTTTCGATTCCCTACTGCCCCCAAACCATGCATGGTGCATATGCATTAGTGTTATCGTTTATGTTGTATCATAAAGCTATGGTAAGCAATTTATTTAAGAAGCATTTTTGGTATGATATATTTGGTATGGTATGCTATTTGTTGAAATTGTCTTTGCTTTGACCAAACACATTTTAAACATCCAGTCTCTATGGCTGTCGCAGCCTGTAAGCCATCCCTATCATTCTACGTACCCACACTCTACGCGTGAGTTCATTGCTCATGACCACAGTCGTCCACAAGGCTAGGCCGACGTATCGCTAAAGCTAGCGAGCTAGTCAAGTGTTTTGGGGGGCATGGCTCTCGAGGAAGGCCGGAAGAGGGTGGGATTATTTAAATTGGAAACTTTCAAAATCAAGTTTACTCTGGCATATTTCCCCAAATTGCCTACCCTAGCTTGAACCATAATCAACGCAATCAATGCAGCTGTGCGCCACGCTCACCCAGAGTGATGCTGATGTCCAGCGCGGTCTGGGCGAACTCCACGGCGTCGTCGTAGCGACGGAGGCTGAGCAGCAGGTCCACTAGCTTGTGGCAGAGCCTGAGACGAATGGCCGCGCTGCCCGTCTTCAGGGCGATGGGCAGGGCGCGGTCCTGAGGGACGGTGGGGAGACACCACGCACCTGTCAACACGTTGCTCTGGTCCCCAAGAGAGGAGGGGTGGTAGTGGCGCCTCCTGTGTTACTATGGTAACGAGCTCAGCCATTGAGGAGGGTGATTATGGTTTAATTTAGTTAAGTGATATTTTTTCTGAACTTGAACACACACACACACACACACACACACACACACACACACACACACACACACACACACACACACACACACACACACACACACACACACACACACACACACACACACACACACACACACACACACACACACACACACGTGAACTGTTTTGCTTGTTAGCTCGAAGCTTGTTCTTCCTTAGAAAACGATTGTTTTGTACGGGGATGTGCCATCACCGGACATTGATGAAAATGTCAACCGATCATCCTTTAATACCGCACAAAGTGCTATTCCTGGCTCCAATGGGGTTTACATATTGTGGTAACCGCCAGCGACCGAAACACATTCACAACATCCCCAGGCGGGCACCATACCCGATAGAAGCAGACGGCCTTGTCTCGGTCCTGGGAGCTGTTGTGGAAGACGTCCCCGGCCGCTTCCAGGAGAGCCAGGACGAAGCCGGTGTCCCCTGTGATCAGGCCCACGTCCTGGGCCACCTGGGACCGGGATCACACAAACACAGAGGAGGACCACAGGAAGTTCACAAGGAGACCATAAAAGGAGGTGAGTGTGTCAGGGTTAACCTTTAGAAGCGTTTCTTTTTTTTAGAAGCACTGCTTGGCTTATTTTTTTAAATTAAGAGTTATCTTCTCAAACTCTTCTTAGCTCATAACCCTTTCCTAATAAACAATGTTCTCATAACTATGTCTTCGTATTATCTGGAAGTTACTGTTGGACATTTTTGCTGGAAAAACGGGTCAGAAAAAAACAAAATACCAGATCATTTTCTTGCAATAGAGATCGAATAAACAAATGTGGTATTGCTCATTATTGACAAATGCATGTTTCACTTGTTTTACTGTCCTGACCTCCTGTTTCGTCCTTTAAGCGCACTATGAATAAAGCCTTTGAACCGACCTGTATATACAGATCCACCAGCTCCTTCTGGCCCAGCATGTGGTAGATCTTCCCCGCCTGAAGCCACGCGTAGGCCTCCTGCTCCCGCTGGCCAAGGTCGATGAAGATACCCAGACTCCTCTTGGTGCAGTCCAGCGCCACCCGGTACGCCCTGAAAGACATCAATAACATACATAAAAACATGGCGACTCATACCTTTACATTTAGGGGACTTTGCTGACCGGTTTAATCCAGATCGACTCACAACCCTTCATTCACACACCGACGGCAGAGTCAACCACGCAGGGCGACAGCCAGCTCGCCGGGAGCAGTTAGGGTGAGGTGTCTTGCTCAGGGACACCTCAACACTCTAGGAGCTCAGAGGAGCCGGGGATCGAACCAGCAACCTTCCAGTTACCAGTCCCAACCCGCTCTGTCTTCTGAGCAACTGCCGCACATACATGAGGGAAATCGAAGGAGTCCCCAACCATCGTATCACCAACGTTTACCAAAGGATCTGCTGTAACAGACACACAGCCGGTAATAGTGGCTTATGATATATGAGTCCGTTTTAGGCCGTTACTCTGAAAAGAGGCGTAGAGGTATAACCCGCCAAGTGTATTATTTATATTGGAGTGGACAACTTCATGTTTTACAGAAGTTGGAGGGTACACTGTTTGGCAGACAATGGGGAGAAATATCTTAAATTCCATTCTATGATGTATGATGTTATGAAATATCTTGATTAATTGATTTCATTTCGTACGTTTTGATCTTGGCACACTTTCATTATCAACATTTGGGGACCCAACATAGGGCAGCCAACATATTTTGGGATGTTTGGCTAAGAGGAAATGCGAACACACGCGCACGCACGCACACACACACACACACACACACACACACTTTAAAATAACACACACATACTTTGCTGTGCCCAGAGTGAGGTACTGCTCGCTGATGGTCTGCAGAACGTGCCCCTCACAGCTGCGGTCCCCCCGGGCGGCCAGCAGGGGGAGCTGGTGTTCATTGTAGACGATGCAGCGCGCCTGGTCGGGACGGACCTCCCCGTACAGACGGCACAGCTGCTGCGTAGCTGTGAGATGGCCTGTCGGGGGGGGGGGGGAAACCAACACATCGCTCTACTGAATCAGCTGACTAACTTAATGGGTAACCCTTTATAATACCAATCCAGTCACATAAATCATGAATAGGCGGCGCACATATTTTTTTCATTGACCAAAGAATTATGATTGACCTGCTACGACTAAATGTTATTATAAAGTCGGACAACTTGATGACTATCATACTGTCTCTTGCAAGCATTTATCATGTGTAGTTTTGGTGTTATAGCGTATTCAAATGTCCAGAGTGGAGATCTTCATCATGAAAAACCAAAACCTGTAGTCAAAAACTTCCTATCTACCGCTCCCTATCTATTCAACCATCCAAAGGCAGAGAAGGTGTGCTTCATTAAAGGCTTAGTTATGGTTCCACGTCGATGCAAGGCAAGGGGCTTACGGACCCCTTACGTCCTTGCGGACCCCCATTGCGTCCTCCGCAAGGGCCTGTCATGAGCCTCCCAAAAATTGTAACCTTGCGTCGAGGCGCGGCCCGACGCAACAGCGAGGGCTGTGATTGGTCCCCTCATTGAAACCACGACGCAGAACCAAAACAGGTTCCCGACTGCTTGGTCATTGTGTTGCGTGAACGTGGAACCGTAACTAAGCCCTGAGAAGCCCAGCTGGAGGACTCCAGGACTTTTAACACGTACAATCGGCCAGGCCGGCCTTGATGGCCAGCAGCAGAGCCCACTCGAAGCAGCCCTGGCCGTAGCGCAGCCGGCCCTGCTCCAGGTAGTGCCTCCCCAGCTCCAGTAGCACGGACACCAGCTGCAGCCCCGGCCCCTCCTGCTCCAGGCCAGAGAAGAGCTCCAGGGCTCGGCTCAGGTGCCTCTCCGCCAGGGTCTTCGCCCCGGCCTTCAGGCACAACAGCCCTGTGGAGGGGGAAAAAACGGATGGATCGGCCGATGCAGAAAGAGTCGCAGATCTGGGGGGACGGTTGGATGTTTTACGTGATGAAATGTCTTGTTGCTAATGCGATGAACGTGATTAGTTAGTGTTTATGTGCCTGTGTGTCTGTGTGTGTGTGTGTGTGTGTGTGTGTGTGTGTGTGTGTGTGTGTGTGTGTGTGTGTGTGTGTGTGTGTGTGTGTGTGTGTGTGTGTGTGTGTGGGGGGGGGGGTGCCTGTGTCTGTATCAAAATCTTCAAGGTTGGCCATATCTGCTAAGTAGAACTTATGTACATAAAGATATGGGCTCATTATTGCCACAAGAACACAGCTAATAAAACCTTTTCTTTAGAGGTCTTAAGGTCATGCAAACAACATATCGTCAGTGCTTCTTTTCTTATCTACCGTTAACCCACAGGCGCATATGCCTCGCTCTCGATAAGAACACACAAACGTAAGTATGCGAAAGTGTACCGAAGTTGGCCTGACACACGGCCCAGTTGGACATGTCGTCGAACTCCTCGCAGATGTCGTCGGCCGCCCGGTAGCTCTCTGCTGCCCTCCGCAGGTGGCCCTGGCGCCGCAGCGCGATGCCTCGCATGTTGAGGACCAGGCCTTCACGTGCACATCCAGGGTATTAGTTGACGATTTTTTTTCCTCAGTCAAACATTGTTTGATTTGCATAAAGCACAAGACGTGGCTAATTGCATTAAACTCAAATACACAATTTCGAGAACAGTCGTTTCAACATCTTTGACGCAAAAAAAATACAAAAAAAAAGAAAAGTCTAAAAATATTATTCAATAAACAATTTGAACCAAACTGAACCAAAATCAAAATGGACGACAAAGACCGACCGTCCTGAGGGGTGGCGCCGTGCTCCGACGGGGGGGACTGCATGATGGCGTCCAGCACGTCCAGCGCGGCATCCTCCTGCCCATTGCGGATGTAGAGCCAGGCCAGCCACACCAGGGTGCTGCGGCCCTCCCCCGCGGCCAGGCCCGGCGTGCGGCGCCGGCGGTCGACAAAGGCGCGCACGACGCGGACGGCGTGGCCGTCCATCCCGTGCCTCTGGAGCAGCCCGGAGAGGCAGAGCGTGAGCGCGTGACTCAGCGCGTGCCTCTCCCCCTCCCCCTCCACCCCCCCCTCCTCCCCGCCGTCCTTCCTCGACCCCTCGCCCAACGCCAGGGCGCGGCGTAGGTACATCACGGCGTGACACGGGAGCGCCCCCTCCCCGCCCCCCAGCCACGAAACCTCGTCCCGTCTCTCCAGCACCAGCGCGATGGCGCCCAGGCAGTCGCCCAGCGTGGCGGCGGGCTCCGACGCCGCCCTCCTCGCCGCACACACACTGAGGTGGGGCCGGCCCAGCGCGCCGTAGATCCTCCCCAGGCCGAGGCACACGCGGCTGGGGGGGACGCCGCCGGACCCCCCCTCCTCCGCCGCCGCCGCCGCCGCCGCCGTCAGCTCCAGGAGCCTCTCCACGTAGGGCAGGGCGGACTCGTTCCTCGCCCCGGAGACGGTGGCACTTGGCGAGCATGAAGCAAGCGCGCGCCTCTGCCATCTTGTTCTGAGTGAGCACCGCCTTTTTCAGGGCGTACTTCAACGCCTCGCCGTGGTCCTTCGAGCTCGCCACACACTCCGGCAGGGCCATGGCGGCGGCGGTCAGGCGCTCCGCCGCGGCAAAGTACTTCTCAGTGTTCTTCTGGAGGAGGTGGATGTGGGCCAGGTTGGCGTACAGCGCGGCCAGGAGCCTCATGTCGGCGAAGCCCTCCTTGGGCACGGCGAGCGCCTCCTCTAGGTACACCCGCGCCTGGCTGTACTTTGACCTCCCGGCGCACTGCAGGCCCAGCAGGAAGCACGCGCGGCTCTGCGCCCAGTGGAGACGCCGCCTGCGGGCCGTCTCCCTGGCGACGCTCAGGAAGGCGACCAGCCCGTCTTCGTCGGCGTAGCCCGCGAAGAACGAGGAGGAGAGGAGGTCGGCGGTGGCGCCGTAGAGGATGGCGAACTCCCGCCTGTAGGGGGCTCCCTCCAGGAAGGAGAGGAGGGGTGTGAAGAGCTCGCCGTCCGGGGTTCCTTCGACGGGCACGTGGACCGTGAAGCACGGCGCCTCAGGAGGTGGCGAGGGGAGCGGAGCCTGAAGGACGGGGTCAGCGGCGCTCTCGGTTTCACTTTGCGTCCCGCGGTGGGGTGTATGGCGGCCGGCATGGCACCAGGATCCTCTCCATGTTGGCTTTTAACTCCAGGCGAGCGCCCGCGTCGACGTGCTCCAGTGAACTTCCTGTCGTTGACGGGGGATTAGACTGTGAAACTTGGTAATGGAATAGGATTATCCTTTACTGCGATTACTGAATCTACTGCACAATGTCGATTCTATTCTTATCCTATGCTATGAAGTAGAGGTCAACAGGTTTACCTGAACCCTAGGATCCCAGACCCCGACCTATGACCTGTACGAGTTAGGGCCCACATCTTATTATGGCAAATTGGGTCCAGGTCAGATCCTATTAATTTACCGCTGCTGTTCAATGATGGTCTTTCGGCCATTTTGACGCCAGTTTATTAGGATAGCATTCATTGAAAGAAATGTCCAGAGTCCATTTTGGTTCGGGTCTGTCAGTTTGGCCCCTCGGAGACCTCGGATAATAGAGGAGCATTTTATATGAAGATATTGAAACACCAGATAAGCACAGAGAAGCAGCAAGGGAGAACAAGACTTACTTTGTTTGGCCAATTTCACACCATCTTGCTGGGGAATCAGATCTGAGAATATGGAAGCATAATAATAATCATAGGGTCAGTAAAAGCTTTTTTTTGACTCTTTAAAGTATCAAGAAACATGCTTTAATTAAATATGCTTTTAGGCAAACTAAATGTTAACGTAATCCGAAAAGTACTAGGCTTTCTAGCAACCAATAAAATTAAAGAAGCACTTAAATCAGCCGATGGTAGAAAACAGGTTATTCCAATCGTTGTTGATCATGAAAATAGCGCCTGCTCCAAAACAGAGGGCCAAAGACAGGTGCAATCATTTATTTAAGGAGGTTGTGGTTTGATTTGGGTGGCTACCCCTTTAAGTTCTGCTTTCAATGTCGCTTGCAGTTGGCTCGCGTTACAAACCCTCACGCTTTCGTTTCACACCATATCAGGGGGATTTCCATCCTACCCAGTTTGTAGACGTAGCCGATGTCACTCTGAGAGTTCTTCTTCAGCAAGGCGGTGGTCTCCTGGATGATGGACTCCTCTTTGTAGCAGAAGAAGCTCCTTTCCTCTGTGTCCAAGTAGATATCTGTTGACCTGTAAATATGACATTTTAAAACGCGTGTTTTGTATATACCCAAGCACAATCATTCAGTATAGGTGTTGTCGGAAATCTGCCATTGAATGACTTTCCTTCACGTGCCTTTTGTTGGAAATGTCCTTTTAGACCAACAATACTTAAGTCCTATTTAAATCCTGCAGTAGGGTGAGCCCATTGCTCTTTTTAATTAACTCCATTATCTGGATTGAATTACATTTAGGAAATGCTTAACGCACAAAAGTGTGTCGGGAACCATTCACACTTTCAATGATTTCAAAGGCAAAGACAAGCACTATAAAAAAAACGTTTAAAAAAATAAAAACACCTCCCTATGTTTCCAGGCCTGAATCCACACAGACGTAATCCCCATTCAGGATCAACACTTACTCACAAAGGTTCTCCGCCGGCTCCACCAGGGCTGTCTGCACCAATCCCAGCATGCCCGTGGCCTCCGCCCTCCCCAGGAACCAATCGAACCCGGACGCCAGGCGGCCCACCACGGCGATGCGATCCCCGGCCGTCAGGCTGAGCTCGTCCGGGCCCTGGCCGTGGTACTCTGCGAGGGCCCGACAGGTCCCCCGGGCTGTGGGGGCAGAGGGGAGAACAGGCCCGGGGACGGAGAGAGAGAGAGATGTGAGGGGAGGTGGAGAAGGTAGCGAGAGACCACCTGTACAAAGTAGTGGAGGTCCGGTTGCTGTGATTTCCTTCTTCGTCTGTTTGTTTTTTGTGGCCACCAGGCATCCTAAAGGTTGCTAGTTTCGATCCCCAGCTCCTCCTAGCTGAGTGTTGATGTGTCCCTGAGCAAGACACTTAACCCTAACTGCTCCTGACGAGCTGGCTGTCACCTTGCACGGTTGACTCTGCCGTCGGTGTGTCAATGTGTGTATTAAACGATGTAAGTCGCTTTGGATAAAAGCGTCTGCTAAATGCCCTTAACGTAAATGTACTTGTATAGCCACGCCCAACCTTCAGGATGAGGCTGTTCCTCTCTTTCCCCATGCGTCAGTCCCTACAGCCATCCAAGGTTCAACACTTGAGATATAACTTGTCAAGCGGGATGCTCAATGTGGGGGGTGTCAGTGTGTGCACTCATGTGTATGAAGTGGCTCTGGTCCGGGTGACATTGCTTGTATCGAACAAGAAGGTATAGTTGGGAGTGAACAACAAGTGGTTATCTTTGCGACCCCACCTACCGAAACGAAGGGGAAAGTTGCAGACTGGCTTCCCACCGCCGACCAGAATGTTCTCCGGGCAGGACTTAAGAAACCATCTGTGGGGGGGGGAAAACGTCCACTCGGTGTCAACCATGGTTACAATTCTGGAGCTATTAATGTTGACTTATTTTGACTTTTCTGGTACTAGAGTGAGTCTTAGAATTACCGCGCCTAACTATTGTAAAGAATTTTGTATTGGTTGTTAGAAAATAGCACACACACACACACACACACACACACACACACACACACACACACACACACACACACACACACACACACACACACACACACACACACACACACACACACACACACACACACACACACACACTACACACTACACACTACACGTACTGATAGAAAGGGATGAGGGGCTCTAGTGCAGGGTTCTGTGTAGTCCCCCTGGTACCATCGTTCAGGGACAGCACGCTCCAGCCCGAGCCCAGGAAGGGAGGCTCGAACTGGGCCACGTCGCCCTGCTCCAGGTACAGGTCTCCTCCGGAGGTGCAGCTCTCAAAGATCTGGTTGGAGGAGCAGCTGGCGAAGAAGAAGCCTGTCCGAAACCGTGAGGAACACACGGCGGTACTTTATTACCTTACTTTCCGTTCTTATTCCTTCGAAATACCCTTGGTAATTGATTTCTTTTGACTGAACAGAAGCTTTGATTTGATGAAAATGTGAACGTGCAATAGAAGTTTATAGAAGAGAGAGAGCACTATTTGGGACCAGAAGCATCCAATAACCCACCCCTCACCCAGCCTCCATGAAAGGCCTATCGTTAGCCTGTGTGGATAACTAATTCAGGTATAACAATAAGGAACACACCTGTGTTCCTTCCTGTGTTCCTTAGTATTTAAATCCTGTAGCTGCTTCCTGTTGGGTCAGTTCTGGTTGATTCTGCCTGTGTCTCTCCTCCATGATGTATTCCCTCCTTGTGGTTTGTGTATTTCTTTTGGGGTTTCCAGTGAACTTATTTTGATAGCTTTGGCTTGTTCACGAGAGGTTAATCCCTGCGATTGGCCCCAAGTGTCGACAAGTTCATCACAGCCTCAGCGATCCACCCCTTTGGATCTTATGTAGAAGCACTGAGAGTGACTTGGTTCTCTGGGGAGAATTTGGGTACTAACCAGAACTAGAGTCCATTTCGGACCCAATGCTGCATTATAATGCGAGTGTTGGGTGTCAGGAATTTGTCAGAGCCTTGTCCAATGGGAGTGTGCGTCTCCTCTACCTACCTTCCTGCATCAGGAGACCTTTGACCATAAGGTGAAGGGAGTCCTCACACACAGACACTTCAATGCCAAGGTCGTCCCGGTCCAGGGACTGGATCCAGAACTTCTGGTCGAATAAGAGACTCTCCATGCACTGGTCCAGAAAGCCTGACCGTCACCAAGGACGAGGAGCGAGAGGGCATGGGGAGGGAGAGGAGAATAAAGAAATCGTATGAGTTTTTCAATCAGGCATTATGTATTAGGATGTATTCTTTTGGTAAAAGCATCAAAAATAATTACATATTTACCAGGTAAAACAGTCATATTGACGATTTATGGAAATCTTTTCTTACCTAATGAGTAATATGTTGTAAACTTCCATATCTCCTCAAATGTTTTGAACGTCAGCAATATCGTATTTTCTTCACTGCTAATGGAGTGGATGTGAGACGACAGCTCCTGGAGAGATGACAAAATACGTGACAATGAGTCACATTCAGAAATAGAAAAAAGTTTCTTTCACTTGGTCATTATTTACATGCAATACATTAACTGTATTTGCGTCTATGTCTGGTGTGGGTCTGTAAACGAAAATGTTTGTGTCGGGGCATGTGAGTGTATGTGCATATGTCGCTGTCCCTGTGTGTGGGATTATGTGTGTGTTTATGTGCACATCTGGGTGTGTGTGTGTGTGTGTGCATGTGCCAATGTTTGTGTGTGTGCCTGTGTGTGTGTGCGTGCGTGCGTGCGTGTGTGTGCGCGTGCCTGTATCTGTGTGTGTGTGTGGCGTGCACCAACGCGCTCGTACCGTGAACAGAGCGATGACCTCTGGGCTGTCAGGCTGCAGAAGGCGAAGCTTCCCTCTCAGCACTTCCTGTGTGTCCAAATCCACAGGAAGTCTGCCGGGGCCCTCTACCATGGTCAGCAGCATGGGCAGAGCTGAGCCCACAGCACAGCAGTCACACCAATCAAAGCACACAGAGCGAGGAGCGCTTGGTTTATGCTTTGTTTTCTCCGGGGGAGGGGGGTCTGTTCCAACTTTATTCAATTAAATGGTAACACTTTACAATAATGACACAATCTTTAACCATTCATTAACGTGAGTTAAGGCATTAACTAACAGTGCATTCACTTTTAAATTGTCTGGTAATAAATTACTAATGCTGTTCATGTTTACTAATAAGTATTACTTTATTGAATAACCTATATGATCTATCTGAGTCAGTGTAAATATGCTTTTAACGGGGAGGTGTGGTTGGGAGATCAGAGCCTGTGAGGGCACAAAAAAAAGACTTTCTTCCTTCGACGATGGCACTATATTTTGTTTTATGATACACCACGTTGGCTGGTTAACCTTGCTTACCCCCCAGGGACCCGGAGCCACTATCTGACACAGCGAAAGGAGCAGCGCGCTTAATGAATAACTCAGATAGGCGGCCACTGTAGGTTCAAGGTATCAAACGTCTGAAACCCGCCTCACATGATTTCCCACATGATTCATTGTTACCCCCGTGAAAACATTGTAGTGTCATAGGAGCCTGTGACACTAAAAGTGTGTAGTGTGTATAATGTACAATACTGGGGTATGCTGTGGCTGCTTTTGTTGTAAGGTGCTTTTCAAGTGTATTTATGGGTGTATTTATCTAAACCTTTGGTCTTTGTTTATAGTTGAAAATAGACCAAATTAGTGTTTTGTGCCGAAATTGTATTCAGGCCTCCCTATTGACATCTGGCCCAGTGGCACATGAATGACCTTGTTTTGACAATTGATAGTCCACTTAGGATTTTAAATGTCACAGGCAGTCTGGATATGTGGTATATCTTACGCACAGATCAGCTGATCACTTCATTCACTCATATCGTAGCGCACAACAGAGTGAGTGACACTGACTAGATCAAGAATATCCATCACATTCTACCAAGACATCAGGCCGAAACCTAAACAGAGAGTCCTGCTTGTAGGAACACCGTGTCAACAGCATGAGCATGTCAGTGCAAGTGTTGCAGTGTGCTGTCTTTCCAGACCTCCTATGCACTGTCACTGAGGAGGATTCTCATTGGTCAATGTGTGTTCCTAGCATTGCAGCTTTACCAGCAGCTTTGCATGTTTGCTATGTGGTGGTAATGAATTCAGAGGTTCTGTGAACCTATGCTGGCAATATAAAGAAAGAAGATATGCTTACATGGAAATAAATGCTTTTTAATTGTTTTTTTAGCAGTGATGTTGCAGACTGCTTAAGGCCCGATAGCACAATGTTTGTATCTATATTTTTGTATTTTGTATTTTATATTCCAGGTTTTAGAAATTACGAGGCCTACCCGTTGGTAAGCTGTCCACGGCTGAGGAGGAGCTCAGCATGCTTCCAGTATCCCTGGAGGGACCGCGCTCTGGGGAATACACACGTCTTTACCCATAAATAAAAAGGCAACATAAATATTGACAGAGAACGAATGACAACGGAGGGCATAGTGTTTGTTCAGAGCCGATTTGTTTTGGTCTGACTGTCTCCCCCCCGTCACCCCCAGGAAGTTGAATGAAAAGCAAAAACAACCCTTATATCAACATTTAAAACGGAGAAGGATAAACTGCTCAAGTATAAACACCACTGACATACCACTGATCTAGTAACTTAAATAGTCATTGAATAAGAGTTGACAAACACATCATCACGGTCCTTAGACTTGACACACCCTCTTCAGAGTACTGATTCCACATCTAAGTACCTACCCAGTGTCTTCCTTTGAGTGACCAGCGTCCCCCTCCTCATGGGGAGGTCGGTGTTTCTCTGGTGGTCGTCTACAGGCATGTTTCTGCGGTCCGGGTGGACCCCAACACCGTTCCTCGGCTTAGTAGTCGACATTGAGATGGCGATCTGCCGTCCACTGTCTTAACAGCGATGTCACGCGTCTCCGGAGGGCAGTGAACTCTCCTCGATCCAAATGTACCAGAACATTGGTACAGAGCGAGAAAAATAAAGTTTCAAAACCAATAAAAAGGTAAGGCTGTGTGTGTGTGCCAAGGATTCACGGAAAGGATATCGGTCGATGTAAATCTCTGGTTGGTGATTGCGCTCTGAAGCCACCAAACTGACAGTGCCCACTACGCACCAAAATAGTCGCCTGGAATGACGCCTGCTTCCAGGTTAATAATCGCTGACTGAACAAATAAACTTCTTCCTTTTGAAAAAAAAAACCCAAATGTCAGCGCGCCCGTGATGGGGTCATTGGCTGGTTAGTTTTCTATGAATTAAGAGCAGTTATATTTTATGCATTTAACGAATACGTGACAGGGACCTTAAACATATCCTACCCTTTATGTGAGGGGGGTGTTTGTGTGCGCGCGCGTCTGTGCGTTGTGTGTGTGTGTGTGTGTGTGTGTGTGTGTGTGTGTGTGTGTGTGGTGTGTGTGTGTGTGTGTGTGTGTTGTGTGTGTGTGTGTGTGTGTGTGTGTGTGTGTGCGTAAGTGCGTGGGTGGGTGGGTGGGTGGGTGGGTGTGTGTGTGTGTGTTGTGTGTGTGTGTGTGTGTGTGTGTGTGCGTGCGTGCGTGCGTGCGTGCGTGCGTGCGTGCGTGCGTGCGTGCGTGTGTGTGTGTGTGTGTGTGTGTGTGTGTGTGTGTGTGTGTGTCTCATTGATCTGCAACAGAATAACAGTCAAACGAACGGACACAACACAACTCACACACAGCACCACAGGCAGCTGATGCAGTTGTCACCGACCCATCTGTAACCGCAGAGGCAACTGTATATCACAATGAGGCACAACACATACTACAGAAAACAACAGCAAGGAGATTCCTTCTTAACATAAAACAAACCGAGACCGAACAACACTGGACTGGACTTAGAATGCAGGGGAAGCTAGCATGCCTAGACTTTGCCGACCACACTGTTTCCCCCTCCATGTACAGAAATGCTGCTGTTGGGGAGGAAATCCTCTGTTTCACTGCTAAAGCTAGCCTGCAGGTGCTACCTACCAAATACAATCTGGCATTATGGTATCCTGCACACCACCATCCACACTGTATAATGCACTCTGGCCATCAACTTGAATCAGTTGCCCATGTTGTGAATGGCTGTACAAAGGACTGTATATTGCATGCCATGACCGACTTGTTGATCTGATTTCCAGCAATGTTAAAGAAGTATTTCTAGAAAATGTGACCATGTACAAACATTCACGCATCATGCCGGAATGGTTTAACAGCTCTATTGATGTGTTTTGTAACATCCCAAATACCCCTGATGTTGTGTTTTTAAACAGAGACAGAAGGGAAGTGCTCCTCCTTGAGATGTGTGTTTGATCTGTTCATGGAAATTGCTTTCAATGATAAAATCGTTAAATACCAGACCATTCTGGAAATACTAAGGGACCTATAGGCTACCAATGCAAGCTAATAGTGTTTATTTTTGGCAGCTTGGGGCATGTCCACAACCTTGTTATTAGTGGGTTAAGGCTGGCTGGGCTCTCCAGCAGAAAATCAAAACAATTAGCAAAGTTCTGCATATCAGCAGTGATAGGCAGTCTGGCAGTGTGGCGCAGGAGATGTTTTTGTACCCTTGAAAAAGACCTATCTTATCTCTGAAACATTTGAATCCCGTCTTTTGTAATGTGACTTGGTGGATTCAAATAAAGAATTAAATGTGCGCGTGTGCATGTGTGTGTGTGTGTGTGTGTGTGTGTGTGTGTGTGTGTGTGTGTGTGTGTGTGTGTGTGTGTGTGTGTGTGTGTGTGTGTGTGTGTGTGTGTGTGTGTGTGTGTGTGTGTGCCTGCGTGTGCGTGCACATCTTCCATGGACATACTTCCTTCCCCCGTGTGGTGTTTCCGTGTTCTGGGGTTTCGAAAGAATTTGCAGTGTCGGTGGTCACGGAATCGGACAAGATCTTCCTGGAATCCCCTTTCTAGATCAACACACAAACACACACACACACACACACACACACACACACACACACACACACACACACACACACACACACACACACACACACACACACACACACACACACACACACACACACACACTCCAAACACAAAGTTTATCGGGCTGTATATAAATAATATATTATTGCCTCTTGCGTGTCTTACATAAATATATAATTGCGCAGCCCTTGTATACCCTGTCTTGTTCATTGTTAGACAATGAGTAATTGCTGAGACAGATCTGCTGCTAATCTGCATGGCTATTGGGCTGGGTCCTCACCTTTCTCATGGATACTTATGCATGACGAATTGGGCTCTGTGCTTTTCAATAGCAACATGGGGTGGTTTGGGGTGGGATCCTAATCGGTCTGGGGATAGTCATCCACTCTGTTTGTGAATGGGAACAAAGCGATTACTAAATACCCCCCCCCTCCCTTACTCCTTTTCCACTCCTTATACACTCGTGGAGTGTATAAAGTGGAGTAAAATAAGTCATGAAGGCGAGTTTTATCCAGTTTAAGTCAACTCGATGTATGGTTTATGAATTATACATTAATAACCTTTCATAAGTTCTAAGTGTGTTTTGGTTACTATCTACTTCAGCTACAAACAGAGAAATAGGGGTATAATTTCTGTACTAAAGGTACATTTTGAATATTAAGGTAGGCCTACAAAAGCTTTGCTGACATCAATGGGTACAAAAATTTACTTTTAAAAAGTCAGTTGGACTCCGCGCATTTGAATGTCTCTCATCCAATCCATCCAAATGACTCGGTCGAAACCAACCGTCATTTGGATTAGCCGCTTGATGCTGTTAGCATGGCTGCTAGTAGTTTATCGACCCAATCAACGGAACTGATGCAAACATGTTTGGAAGCAGGAATTAAGATAAGTGAAGACGAGGCCACACAATTCAAGTAAATACGTTTAACATTTTTGTCCATTATAGTGTTGATCAGCAGAGAAATTGTTTGTTCGCAAAGACGGTGACGCCGCTTATCAACGGAAGACGGCTGGTGTTGTGCCGAAAAACGACTGCCTGCCAGAAAACGACTGACCCCAGTGGGAACGCCCATCGGTGTGGTACCTACACGCCCATCGGGGTGGTACCTACTCTCTCCACAGCAAACCACGCCCACCCGCTGCCCCAGCGACACAGCAGAACTGCAGAGTTGGGTCTGTCTGCGTACTGCAAGACAGAGGCGTAACTTGTAGTAGGAGGCTTAACTTGTAGTCGGAGGAGGCGTAACTTGCACTAGGAGGCGTAACTTGTAGTCGGAGGAGGCGTAACTTGCACTAGGAGGCGTAACATGTAGTCGGAGGCGTAACTTGTAGTCGGAGGCGTGTCTAGTACTTCTCTAAATCGTGGAAGTGATCTGTATGTAGCAGTGGTGCGCAGGTACATAAATGACCGGTAATAAATGACTGGTAAATTTACTTACTGTCATGAATATCGGAAGACCCGACTTCAATGAAGATGTCGTGTGAACCGTGATTTACAACGCTTTTTGTTTAACGCAAAAAGAGAAAGATCTCGCGTGGACCGCGGCTTAGAAAAGAACAAGTTACGCCTCCTAGTGCACGTTACGCCTCCGTCTTGCAGGACGCAGACAGATACTATTGGAGTTGCATGGATACGTTGTATTGAGGAGTAGTCTGTCGTTCCTGTCGTAGGAAAGACAGGGTTGACCAGTCCCCGGACTACTACCCTTGAAGGGAACGGAGCGTTCCCCGGCATTGAGAAGACCCGTGGAATAAAGGCCTATGATATTTCTGTTTACGGCATAGATTTCTCCTCAGATTAGGTTTATAAACCAATGATAAAAAAAATGATTCTCTGCTCGGGCAGAGAATCTAAACTCTACCATGGGGCCCCTGCCAATTGGGGTAGTGCAACCTATTGCAACTTGCAGAATGGCAGCTTTGTGGAGCCAGTTTCCTGCCATAATTCAAACCTGAAAAAAAAAGTTTCAAAGGCTTGTAAGTCTGGGTTTGAAAGCTCAACACCTTGTAAAAAAGGTTCTGCAACCCTGAAAAAAGAGATTATAACCTGAAAAAATTCAAACATCTGTAAACATGAGTTTGTGTTCTATTTTGTCTTATTCATCGTTTTCACCAACACATTTTTTTTCACAAACATATTTTCAAAGTTCAAAAAAATTTCACCAGCGCATGTGCAGTTTCAAATCTGGCACTGTTCTAACAGTGTATTTCATTGTTTCCCGGTTCTGGAAACCTTGTAAATGGGATTCTGCAAACAGATGTTCATACATTGAGAAATAAGTTTTGAAAGGTTGAATATTTATGACAAGAATAACAAGCGACCTTCGCGGTATATTTTTAGCTCTATTTTCTGGTCATCGGCAGAGCACTGTCAATCACGCACAGCCCGGTGAACGGCACATGTGATTGGAATGTACGTCAGCCGAGAGCAACCAATAGGTTTAGAGCTAAATGGTCCAGCCCCCGGGAACGCCCCCATTAGCAGAACACTGCTAATATTCACATCAAAGCTTGCGCCTGTGTGGTCAAATCTCGGAAAAGTCATTGCGGAAAAGTCAGTTCTGAAAAAATACATTGCAATGGCTTAAACGTACACCTTTACAAGTTTTTTTTGTTGTTGTTGTTGTTGTTATATCTCAGAAAATGGCGTTGATGGGGAAACCGTTAACTTTGGACTCACTGAAGCCATGGTGGGGTACCTGCTTGAAGGTTCATTCAAAAACCAAATACAATTCAGACAGTTTGTCTTCTACAGAATACAGAAGGATTCAGAATACAGAAGCATCGCACACCTGACACGTGTATTGTTATGCACTACAGATCTGTGTGTTTTGAACAACAATAAACCTTTTCAGTTTTGCAAATATGTCTCCACTTTTATTTATCATAAATCCACCAAGGTTAACAGGAATTACTGACAAATGTAATTAGAAGTTAACCATAACTATCACATCCTGTACACTATATCAAGGATCTGTCCTTGCTGGTGGCATTCTGAATTCACACATGCTTATTGTTGATGCAGGGCAAGTTGGGGTGGCAGGGAAATTGATTCCAATAGTGTTTGCACATTCAGCCTATTGTGCTCTCTGGTTATCATCCTTAAAGGTCTGCATGCAGCCTCCAACCTTTACCTACACACCATAACTCTTGACCATTATCACCTGCTCCAGAACATTTCCATCTCCATGTATCAAATTGGGGTGATTTGGTAATAGATTACAATATGAAGTGTTTGCACATTCAGCCTATTGTGGGGTCGTGGAGTGTTTGCACATTCAGCCTATTGTACTCTCTGGGTTAGGGTTAAGGATGATAATCAGATAGTACAAAAGGTTGAATGTGCAAACACTATTGGAATCAATTTCCCTGCCACCCCAACTTGCCCTGCAGGTGATCTCCAACCAAATAAGCATGTGTGCTATGAAAACATATTCATATGCAATGCATGCATTCCTAAGTCTAGATGGTAATTAAATAATACATTTGCTTTTTTACCCATTTTTTGTATGTTTTTGACAAATGAAATAGTCATGTTACAATCACACAAATAGTTTATTAAGTTATTGTTGCAAATATAAAATACACAGCAAAACCACACAGCAAAAGTGAAAAGTGCATATACACACACACACACACACACACACACACACACATATATATATATATATACACACATACACACACAGTCCAAAGTATATACATGTCTCCGGCAGAGACAGAGGCCCAGTACTTCAGGATTTTTCTACTAGCGCCGGGTGCCCATTGCCTGCACCAGCTGACCCAACAGGCCAAGGAACGTCTGCTGGAACGCTGCTGTCTGTGCGTTCTCTTCTCTTCTTATGCTGGCTTCAAGTTCTCTTGCCTCGCGTGCTTCTGTCAGGAGCAACTGGACGTGGCTCTCTCGCTGGACCCGGTCCCGTTCTTGCTGCACTGCATCTTCTTCATGGAGCTCCCTCAGCACAGCTGCAAGGTCCTGCTCGAAGAGGCTCCTTTTCCTCTTTCCGTGCGTGGCCATTTGCTGGGCGAGTTCTTGGAAAACCCTTTCGTTTCGCGTGGTGCCGTCGAGCCCCCTCTGAATCCGTTCTTCGGCATCCAGAGTCAGGAACGTCTGGACCTCCTCCACCGACCAAGGAGTGGATTTTTTCTGAGAAGCCATCTCGTTCCAAGTCAAAAAGCAATAAAAAGTGGTGTCTTGTCTCGCGTCTTGTTTTTATTTACATTCTAGGCGGTCGTCGCGCGGTTATGACGCTTCCAGTGACGACACTCATCGGCCAATCAGTGGAAGGCAGTCGGCTGACGTCACGTTTTAGTAACGCTTCGGCTCGCTTGGAACCAGGGCTGAGGTGATACCAAAAATGTACCCGGTTGCAGGTACTGCGTGCTAGTGGAAACACGCAAATAGCGCGCCGAGCCGAGCCGTACCGACCCGAGCCGTGCTAGTGGAAATGCGCCATAACAGTACAAGGAGGGCCTAGAGCCAGTGCCAGTTCAGATTTACTACAATTTAGAGCTCCAGCCTCAGCCTCAACCAGATCCAAGGTTAGTGCATCACTAATCACTTTTTCATAACTTTTTTTATTGTGCCTTTCTGCACTGATGTAATCTTGTTGTACTGCAGCAGTGAACTAGCTCTCAACAAAATTCCACTGGGGATTTGCATTCCGACAAGATGTCCAATCGAAACTTGATGCCAAGGAACCATGTGCCAAAACTACGGAACAAGATCATCTGAGTCCCTTATGAAATGCTTGCGGAATATACCCTGAAAGCTACTACTTCTGCTAATACAACTTAAATACTTGCTGCCTTCGTTGATTGTGAATTGACCTTGACAAAACTAAGGGATTTAGAGTTTTTTCTGAACTTTGACCTAGGTATCCAACCAATGCCGAATACACTCAGGTTGTCAAGGCACTGGTTGTGAAATCCACGAACATTTCTGTGGAGAAGATGTGAGATTATGGACGGGATGACGGTATGTTCTCATTAAATATCCACACCTGAGGACGCCTGCTGGAGTGAGTGGAAACTGATATAGTGGAGCTTTATCAAACTTGTAATTATTTTGGATATTGTGAAATTGAAGGCATGTCAAACTGCTCTCACTGAAAATAAGTGAAATGAAACTAAAGTTAATAGTCTGTAAAGGCTTAAGTATTGAGGCTTAACAGCATTTTACTGTACATGCGTGTTCTACAGCTTTTCAACGAGGTTGACCGATTTCATCGATCACAAAAAGGCTTCGGGAGGAATTGACTTCAGGGCCGGACTGATGCTGTTGCCACTAATCTTCAAAGAAAAGGTGGAACACTTCATTACAATGGGAGAGGTAAGCATATTGATTGTTGTACAAATTGACAAAGCATTTGTACCCTTTTAGGACCATTCCTGTTCCTTGTTTTCTTAGTGTGTAGGTCATCACACAGGGAAATAAACAAAATGAATCATTTCAGAATTTCGGAGAAAGTCATCGGGATCTTCAACAAAAAACATGTCATGGCAACTTTAATATTTACTGTGTGACTGTGATTTAATTTAAACAATGCATGTGTTCAATGTAAGCTTTCATGTAAACCAAATCTGAGATCCATTCAGAGAGGGAGAGAGATCATGATGAGGATGAGAGAGAGATCATGATGAGGATGAGAGAGAGAGAGAGAGAGAGAGAGAGAGAGAGAGAGAGAGAGAGAGAGAGAGAGAGAGAGAGAGAGAGAGAGAGAGAGAGAGAGAGAGAGAGAGAGAGAGAGAGAGAGAGAGAGAGAGAGAGAGAGAGAGAGAGAGAGAGAGATGTGAACCTTAATTCGCTGACCCATTTAATTTAGAAACCTCGGTTAACTTCATCATTTATTACTGAGCAATATTACATTACCACATTAAGGATTCCTATATCACAACGCATTTAGTTATTTCTAAACATTGTGATGGCATTCATATACGAACTGATACTAGACCCAGAATTGATGGTTAACATATTCACATCAGTGAAAGTACAATTGAATACTGAACTATATAATGACAGTTATCTGAAATTAGCCTTAAAATATGTGCCTCTCAAACTGCATATAAACAATAACAACGTGTAAAAATGTATGGAGCGATTTTCCCGCACAACGAAAATCTCTCTCTGTGATTGGCTAACGCTGCTCTGAAACACAAAACACGAGACTGGATTGGCGAGCCGCCCTGCCGCAGTGACCCGGATGGAGCTCACTTCTATAAAACCAATTGCCGCTAGGCGGGCGGTGCATTTGAAACCCAAGTAGTCGACGGCGCCCTATTAGACCCTACACTGAAGCGTTATTAACCACTGCTAAAAATATAACAATGGTGAGTTTCCGCAACGAATAATTTGTAGTACAAATTTTCAATAACCCGTGATGTACTCAGGTTCCTGTTCCTTTAAATAACTTGGGTCATTGAATAGCGTATTGTTTGCTCAGTTAGCAGTTTGCTAGCCTAGCATGCTAACTCGACATGCTAACTCGACATGGCATGTCACGGTTACCCGCGATACTGCTTGTGCTTGTTGGCGGTACGTCCAGTACCCGACGGTCTTTTTTCCTGGTCCTCGGTATGTCTGAGTGAAAACTAAAAGTATGTCCGTGGCTGTTGTGCGGTGTTTCATAGGCCGGCGGAAAGGCAGGAAAGGACTCCGGGAAGACCAAGACAAAGGCTATTTCGCGCTCCCAGAGGGCGGGCTTGCAGGTTTGTCAACACACGCGGATCAATTCATTCACCGGGTTACCCCCTCGGTATAAAGCCGTACCGATTGGCGGGCTCCAAACCCGGTCACCGCTACCGCCTGTCGACCCTCTCCATCCGGCCTGCTAACCCTTTTGTCTACTGCCATCTGTTCTCGGCTCACCGCTCCTGTAGATGTTGATTCTACTCTTGTTTTTTTTTTCTTTGTTCAGTTTCCCGTCGGTCGTATACACAGGCACCTGAAGACCAGAACGACAAGCCACGGCAGGGTGGGCGCCACCGCCGCCGTCTACAGTGCAGCCATCCTGGAGTACCTCACAGCTGAGGTAGCGCCCCATACACGCCAACACGCACACAAACCCACACAGAGCCAGCAAACTGCACGCCATCCAGTGTCCCTGATGTTAACATGCATGCGTTTTATTTTAGGTGCTGGAGTTGGCAGGTAATGCTTCTAAAGATCTCAAGGTGAAGCGTATCACCCCACGTCATTTGCAGCTCGCCATCCGAGGAGATGAGGAGCTTGATTCGCTCATCAAAGCGACAATCGCCGGCGGTGGTAAGTTGGAGAGAAACTCGCTGCAAAGTGACAATCAAGTGATTCTGTTGTGTTTATTATTTTGGCACTCACACAATATTTTTTTTCAGGTGTTATCCCCCACATCCACAAGTCGCTCATTGGAAAGAAAGGACAACAGAAGACTGTATAACCTGAAGTGTCATCGAAGCTGTGCCATCTCAGGATATGAAATCTGCATCAAATGGTCAATGTATTAGCTTAGCATAATGTAGGCATAATTGTATGGTATAGCTTGCATTTACTCACCTGGGGTGTCTTTTTTAAAGTGGCTTCAGAGAAGCTGAAATTTGTTTGGGCCTTTTTTTTTTTTGGTACTGCCAATTTATTTTTGTGGTGCTCAAAGTGGAGTTTTAATAAAGTTCATTGCCTGTAATTGAAGCATTTGTTCCTTTCTGGGGAAATGGGACTGGAAAATGCAGCCTGCTGCAACAATTGACATAGTTGAAAGTGGCAGGGCTATTACATGTGTTAATGTTATTGGTATATTCTGGCTGATTTAACCACCAATTCACTCACTACATGTTCCAAAACCTTAATTTAAAGTTAATCTTAAACTATCGTCACATCTATATACGGCTGAGGACCACATGCTCTGGTTCCTGTGTAGTCAGATTAATTGATACCTGGACAATATTTACTTGACCGTAGATTGCCAATTTGACAAGAATGAGTTGATGGATAATGATGAGGACGGGACTAAATCACTTAAATTTCCATCAGCTGGACTGTAATGGTTCCTCAACGCAAGCTGTTTTTCTTTAGATTGTCAACAGGGGTCGCTACAGCACGTATTTCTTAAGGCTTGGCGTTCAACCGACCTACCGCTAGGGGTCACTAAAGTTCTACAAACGCCCGCAGCTCAATTCTTTGGCGTAATAAAACGCCAATTAATATTTTTCAATGTTGGATTCTATCAACCATATTTAGTGTTTAATATCAGTTTACAATTATGTGGAGTGGTCTTAATATGAAATTAAAAAAAACGATTGGCCTTGTATGTAGCTATTCATTTAACTAGGCTATACAAATATTAGATCAAGTATTTGAATCACAGGTCAGGGGAAGACTGTGTACCCAATTCCCAGATGCATTTTAGAAAAAAAAAAAACTTTTTTACTTCACAAGAATTAATGAATTGACACATGACATACTTCAACCTTATCCAACACAAGCGCCCACTAATCACCGCCAATCAAATGCCGAGTGAACTCGAGAACACTGCAAAGTAGAGCACCACCGCCGACTGCGAGGTGGGGGTTTCCTCCTCTGTCTGTCTTGCTGGCAGGTGGTTCCAGTCAGAGCAGATGAATAGCGGGGCAGGCCGGGCGCTCGGAGGGGCCATCACACATGGCTAAACTATAAGAAGGGACACAATGCGGGCAGCGGCCGTGCGGGGCCGCGCCTGTAATCCTTGTTCGGGTTGATCTCCGACTTAAAGTCTGCTTCGACACACTTTTTTTTCGACACGTTAAACTAAAATGTCAAACCCATCTTTGGTGCTTTCCAACATGCGTGTGTCGGTTTTGGTGTTGTGTGTGTGTGTGTGTGTGTGTGTGTGTGTGTGTGTGTGTGTGTGTGTGTGTGTGTGTGTGTGTGTGTGTGTGTGTGTGTGTGTGTGTGTGAGTGCGTGCGTGCGTGTGTGTGTCTGTTTGTATCCGTGTGTTGTCTATGTGTGTGTGTGTGTGTGTGTGTGTGTGTGTGTGTGTGTGTGTGTGTGTGTGTGTGTGTGTGTGTGTGTGTGTGTGTGTGTGTGTGTGTGTGTGTGTGTGTGTGTGTGTGTGTGTGTGTGTGTGTGTGTGTGTGTGTGTGTGTGTGTGTGTGCGGGAGTCAGTGTTATCTGTGTGAGAGAGTGTGTGTGTGTGTGTGTGTGTGTGTGTGTGTGTGTGTGTGTGTGTGTGTGTGTGTGTGTGTGTGTGTGTGTGTGTTGTGTGTGTGTGTGTGTGTGGTGGGGGGGGGGGGCGGGGGTGAAGTGAGTATACAGATTCACACAGACGGCCTGGCAGAGGTCACGGTTTGCTGGCCCGCCCAGTGTCATTGGGGGTGGAGAGGGGACACAAAATGTGTGTGTGTGGTTGCTGGGGAGGTTGCTTTTTTGCCAAACACCACACACGAACACACACACACACACACACACACACACACACACACACACACCACACACCACACACACACACACACACACACACACACACACACACACACACACACACACACACACACACACACACACACACACAATTTCCAATCATCCTAGGGTGAATCGACGGGGGCTTGTCGGCCTTGGTGTCGTTTGTTTGAAGTGTGTTTGATACGTGGACTGGTTTACATCGCTTGAGCTTGATTTCCATGACAGGCTAACATGTGTTTGACTGCCAACCCCCACGGTTCCAAGTAGGAGCCGACAGAAGACCCCTAGAAAACGAAATAATTGCAAAGCCATTTCTTTTTAGTGTCAACTAGTCTCACGAATCGGAAGTAAGATTCATATATGAAGTCTGAAGGCAGAAGAGCTGAGATGTGGTTGAACGGGGTGTTTTATTTGATGCCGGTTCTTGATTAGTCAGCAGTAGTCAACTGTCAAAAAAATGTGTGTAATGTATCAAATAATCACCCACCGTGTAGACTGCACGAAAGAGGATTAGGGCAACATGTGATCATTTATTTTTAATTATTTAAACTCCGAATTCTGAAATTAAAGTCAGAATTCCGAATCTCTGAATAGCCTACTGACTTTAAACTCTGAAATCACATGTGGCCCTAATCATCCTCCATACGATTTGCTACTTCAGAAATACACCGATTACAATCCCTATCTCAAAATTTCATCTAGCTGCGCAAATTCGTTTTTCTTGGTACAATATCAAAACCGGAAAAAAGCGAGCTCCCCCCCCCCCCCCTGCAGTTGTTTGTGTCCGGCCCAGGCTCTACTAGATAACGTTTTAAAAATGTCGGTGCATATTTTAATTTGTGCAATACAATATACAATGTTATTGGTTCAAAATTAGGTAAGAGTCTAAATTGTCATTAACTCGAGGGGTTGCTGTTGACCTCGAGGGACCCTCGGACAGACTGGGCCCACCACCTGCTGTTTGTGCATGGTGCCTGGCTGGATTAGTGTAGTAGCCTACCTCCCAACGTTGGTTTCCATAATGATAATCGAAGTTAATAAATAAATAAAAAAGCATCCCAAACACTCTACTTGCTCTCTCTTTCTTTCTCTCTCCATATTTTTTTGGGAAGAAAACTTTTTGGATGTCGTGGTCCGTAACATGCACCCCAACACCCTAGCCTCAAACTCCGTAATCTCTTTTTCTCTACAGCCTTCTGTCCCCGCGCCTCTGTGCATTAGATTTTATTGTATACTTCATACTGCAGAGGTGACCTGTTGACTTTATCAGCCAATCAGAGGAGATGCATGCAATAGCACGTGTTTGACCTATAGAGGGAGTCGTCCAACCCAAACCAATACACAAAGGGTGGAGGGGTCGTTGACACGACTTCCTGCACCAACCCCTGGACGCCAGAGAGCAGGTTGCTGTCTGTCACCATGGAAACGGCCTGAAATATCGGGGTGAGGCACTTCTTAATAGGAACGGGCCTTATTATAGGCCTAAGTATTATGATACCATACTGTTATGATACATCATATTGTTGTTGGATATAATTATTATTCAATATCATTTTAATAGTCCCCTCCTACATCTCAGGCAAGCTTCGACATATATCTGTCTGTGGGTTTCTGTCAGACAGAAGTCTCAGGAGATTTGGATTTATGTTTATTATACGTAGTATAATTGACATTGTTAATTAAAAACGTATATGATATGAATACATATCACAAGAGGTTCTTTAAAACCTCTGACTAGTCTATGCCTGGCATCATCCTTTCATCCACCCTCACCCAGCCATATCCATTCAAAATCCCACCCATACTATTGCATCAAGCACCCCAATCCTCACATTTATTCATAAATTAGTCATCAATCATTCAGTCCCCATGATTTCTTAAATGAATGCTAACATTTCTCTACAGATTTAAAGTTTCATGTTTGCAAGAACTTAAATATTCATTTATACAGACACAGGCACATGCACACACACACACAAACATTCATGCTTTTTATAACGTCATTTTGAAATATATAAATCAGATTAAATAGTCAACTACATTTGTAAAAACTTTGTAAAAAAAAGTTTGTTTGCGTTGCACTTCTCTCTGTTCATTAGTGCATTTTGAATACTTAATGATTTCATACCCTATTAATTAATTCACCTTCACCTTTCACCCCTACTTTGGCACACTGCTTCCCTTCTTCAAGCTGAAAATGTATAGAACACAAAACCGGAACGTCTCCGGATAACAGTGATCTTTGATGCACAACAAAGTATCTCTCTCATTGAATCGTCAAATTGTCTGTCCTCGCGGGTGCCTATTTGTATTCATCTGTTGAGACGACTTGAGAATCAGAACAAAATGTGTGCCGAGAACATCTCACAGAACATTTATTGTCTGTCCTTACAATACAAAAGATCACTAGACGAAAAAATAAAAAAAGGACTTTCCTCTGGAAAGATCGACCAGTATTTTCCTCTTCAGGCAGAATGTACGAAGCAGTCAAGTGAAGCAGATTCCCTAAATAAATGCCCTTTAGGTGGAATGAATGCACGCAAATTGTAACAATGTGATAAAAGACTAAATGTGTTTTATCGACCCAGCGGCCAGAGACATTTACAACTTCCCTGGGTTGGATTGGGATCGCTTCGCTTGCCAAGAAACAATATTGAATCATACTATCTCACTCACACACACACACACACACACACACACACACACACTAAAGGCAAGAAGATGGTTAATCCCTCACGTTTTGCAGTCTTGTAGTGCACTATGTTTGAACACTTCTCAGCTCATGCTATTTTGAAGTGGAGCTTCAGCATCACAACATTTTCTAGATTATATCTTCCAAGGTGAATTTGATGTTCTGTTTCAGAGCTGAACAGAAAGCCCTTTATGTTCCCGGTGACAACTGAGGCGCTGCCTGCAGACTCCCCTGATTGAATAGAACACAGGTGTAGGAAAGGCAGAATGCAAATGAATTTATTAGAACATTTGACTGCCAATGGAGTTGGTGCGGACGTCCATGCGCTCATCAGTCATACGGACTCAAAGAAAATGCCGGTGGTGAAGTGCTAACACAAGTCTCACTGCGTTTTTTTTTTACCCTTCTTTTAACACACACAACACACCACACACACACACACACACACACACACACACACACACACACACACACACACACACACACACACACACACACACACACACACACACACACACACACACACACACACACACACACCTGCAAATCAAATTCAATAAATAAGACTTACAGCATCATAAGGCAGTGTTGACCATGCATTTATCACAATGCACACCCCTCCCCCCAGGGTTGGGGAAAAAAAATGTATGATACAAACATGGTAACAATATGCACATTGACTAAGAGCAACACAGGCCCCGCCTCCCCCTCCAAAACAATAAACGACAAATCATTATTTTTTTTTCTCAATATCCAAGGCATTCTGGGTGATCTCCTGGTCGACAGGGCAGCGGGGGCTCTCTGGTCCGTGTGCGGGGCAGACCTTCCCCCATCTTGAGTGTGGGGGGGGGGTCCCCAACCCATTAATGCCACAGAGAGCGACCCGACCCAGTGGTGGTATGGATGGGGGTGGGGGGGGGGGGGTTACACTGCAAGTTAAAGTTCAAGTTTATTCATAAAGTTCAGAAGGAGGAGGGGCGGGGCGGGGGTGCGGGGGGTGCTTCAGGACAGACCGGAGGCGTCCAGGTAGCTCTGGAGCTTCCGCACCGTGCTCCTGTCCAGTGAGCAGAGGTCAAAGTCAAAAGTAGTGTTGGTGATGTGAAAGTGGCCCGTCTCCTCGATGAGGTTCACGATCTGGAGGCCAAGGGGGGGGGGGGGGGGGAAGAGGTTTGGAGAGCGAGAGCGAGAGAGAGAGAGAGAGGGTTGGAGAGTGAGGGAGGGAGATAATGAGTCAACAGAAAGGACTACAGTTTGGGTTTTTACTTAAAATTCTGCACTCATTTTTTATATCTATAAGAAGTCCTGACATTTCAAAACGTTAAACCTACCTACCGGGGGAAAAAAAAAAAAGGACGAGACACCATGTACTAATCCATACAACCGATATGGATCGCTAATTTGAGAAAGTGTACTGATGGTAAATATCCCCGTAAAACAAGGCAGACATTAATACAACATTGCTGCCGGGTTAAAAATGTCCATCCTTAGTTCCGGTTGTGTCGTTTCCACGGCTACTGCTGCGTGGGGTAGCCCTCTATCGACAACGTTGGATCGGGGCTCACCTGCTGCAGTATGTGGCCCTCTCTCAGCGTCATCAGTCTCCTGTGCAGATCCACCAGCTCGTCCAGATACGTCTGGGGGAGACACCCGTTAGCCACCAGGGGTCGAAGCCCACAAGCACATCCATCACCTTGGTTCACATTCGTAGCGGGAGCCGACAGAGGAACGGAATGGTTTTGTGTCGAACTGCGCCGGGGGCACCAGGCTTGGTGTTCTCGCTTGCTTCTTATAGGACCTTCTCTACTCTGGGTCGTGAAAATAATAAAACATTATTCTGCGTTTTGTCCCGACGAGGCTGGGCTAACGGGTGGAATCACGGAGGATAAACCTGCTGTTAAGTCTAGTCTACCAGAGGAGGGGGAGAAGCTAATCTGGGGAAGGTTGAGTCTGCTCTGAAGGTGGGGCGACACAGTGTTTCAGCCACGCCAAACGACACGCCAAAGACAAACACCAACGTGGCTGTTATTTGGTCGCGTATAATAAGCGGTACGCCGATCACATTGTGACAGTATTGTTTGATGTGGATGGGACGCTCGGTCACGACGTTGACTGATTATAATCGTCTTGATGAGAGGAGCAAAGAAGATAACGTATTTGTCAAAATCCCCACTCATGTGAGACCGGTGACTCAGTGGTTGGATCACAGCCCACTTCCTTTGATCAAGTGAAGGCAGGCCCAATTTCTGCTCCCTCTTGCATTCGTCAGAACAAATGACAACGTTAGATGGGCCGAAACCATCTTTCTCAACAGGTCTTCAATCTCATTTATCCAATCAGATCCCAAGTCACAATGACGAAAGCCATCAGAGAAGCTGTGCTTATTTCTAGTTTTGAAACCGGGATAAAACAAGTGCTTGTATTTACCCTTTCTGTTATAATCTCCCACAACACAAACCCGAGTCCACCTGTGTTTGCCGTCAGGTAGCAAAGTCCAGTTGTCAGCAGCTCAGACACACACAGTTTTTTAAAAAAAAAGGTATTTTCTGAGGACGAGAGCACATGTTAATTGCTCCCATGGTCTGCACAGCCGTGCGTCCAATCCCCACCAGAGCCTAATGTCCCTGTCTAATGCATTTCCTTTTAGGTTCGACTGGGAGGAGAGGCTTTCAAAAGACCGATGCGTGTCCAAAACAAAACCCACACATACCTTGTCACAATCTAGACTCTTGCTCTTGTCCTGCTTGCTGTGTCGGCTGGGGCTGGTCACCTCAAGGATCTGACAGAGAATCATTTGGAGAACCGCTTTGAGAGTCAGTCAATGGTGGCGGTTGTATGGCGGCGACAGGAGGAACGTATGGCCAGGGGAACTACGAGCTGCTGAGTGACACGTCGATATACGGCAGTAACCCCGCGCGTCGTCAGCGCGCACACACACACACGCCGACCGGCCCGTCATAAAGCTGAACTTGATAAGGCTGGGGGAACTCACGCCAGCAGAGAAAGGGCTGAAAAGGTCTAGAATCTTTACGTTTTGGAAAAGTGTAGGAACTGAAGCTTGATGTATCGTTGTTATTGGTCTGTGTTTCAACAATACTAAATTACTTTATATTATTATTTATGAACTATTTATGGGTTAAACACACACACACAATCCAATAAGTAATCTTTCAATGCATTTCTTAAATGCGTTTTTTACGACATACAAGTCACAGTAAACCTATATTCCATGAATTGTTGAGTAATTCCATACTTTATACTGTTTGTATCAAAAACACCCCAAAACACATCAAACATCATCTCGGGCAGCCTACCTGGCTATTAGTGTTTTTCATAAAGGGCGGGGCCTCGCCATGGGAGGCGGGCAAGGGGGAGGAGCTATTTTCACTCTCGCTGCCGTCACTCAAGCTGACCCTGCAGAGAGAGAGGAACGTCAACATCACCATATTCAAGCATATGTACTCAAACATGTTGTTACTACAGCGCCATGTTAAAAGCTGACATGTTATACCACCAGGTGTGAGAGTGATTAGCCGCTACAATGTCTGCTGACATCACAAGTGGGAGGGCCCACCTAGGTGTACGACGGATAGATGAGCGACGTTTGCTACAGTCCACGGGGTAGGCTGGTAGAGTGATCTATCCAGCGCACATCTAGGTGGACACGCCCGCTTGTGATGACAGAAGAGGCCGTTTTTAAAATGGCACCTTAAACAAAACATACAACGTGGCTGTGGCAGTATCGGGGTTTCACAGAGTGAGGGGGAGACGTGATAAAGTGTTTCCCCCGATGAATGGTCTCCTGAACAACATCAAAAAGGCACACGGAGAGGCCCTGGAAACCGACGAGGGGTCCGTGTTCTGTCCGCCGGACAGAAGCACTACCTGCCTCGTCCGTCGGCAACCGGTGCACTTTCAGTTGCCATGGAGACAACATTTACATAGCGCGTGTGGACCGGCGCCGTCAATCATGCATTTTATGCTCGCAAGTGTATGATTAGGGAAGGGACATTTGCATAAATCAACTCCATTAAACAAACACACTTATCACCCCCCCCCCCCCCCAAAAAATAAATACACATCTAAAAAGGCTAATGCGCGAATTTTGTAATCCTTCACTCAACCTCCTTCCATCCAGAAAAAGGTACACGCAGTAAACACACGGGAAACATGGAAAAGGCATGTGCCCCCCCCCCCCCCCCAATCCCCTCCTCTTTACGTACCTGTGCACGGACCTGCGCTGCAGATGGGGTGTGTGCGTGTGCGTCTGCACGTGCGCGTGTGCTTGCGCGTGCAGCTCAAAGTCAGAGTCCGCGTCGCGGTCGCCCTCGCCGTCCTCCGACTCGTCGTCCTCCTCAGACTGCAGGTCGGGGATGACCGACGGCTGCATGGAGCCCAGCACTGGGGGGGGGGGGTGGTGTGTGGTGTGTGTGTGTGTGTGTTGTGTGTGTGTGTGTGTGTGTGAGAGATGTGGTGTGTGTGTGTGGTGTGTGTGTGTGTGTGTGTAAGAGTGAATGAGTGAGTGTGTGTCAGAGTGAGGGAGTGAGGGTGATACAGAAAGTGGGCGGAGAGGGGATTAAGTCAAAACATGAAACAACCTTTCGACCCAAAAGTGTGCAGCAGACCTTCCGCGCCCAGTGACGCATCAGCTTAACCCTGGAGGGCTCCTTGCTCATGCTCCCCCCACCCCCCCCCCTAAGCCCGGATCTAGATGTGTGAGGGGGGGGGCCGCGAAATGTATTTGCAACTGAAGGGTCCCGCTTTCAGGAGACTCCCCAACCGATGTAAACAAAAGAAAAATGAGATATAGAAATAAAAAGGACTCAATCTCAGTCCATCCTGGACTGAGCTGAGATGGGGGGGGGAGGGGTGTGTGTTCAAATAGGTGTGTGTGTGTGTGCAAAAGAAACATCATGGTCGACCACCACAGCCAATGAAGGGCCAGCGTTCCTCAGTGGACGGGTTACCTGTGTGATTGGCACCAGGCAGAGCCACCCTCTTTCTGACGATCAAGTCCACCACTGTGGGCACAGAAAAGACACACACACACACACACACACACACACACCCCAAGTGAGTCCATGTTTACCGACTTACCCTACCCTCCCAATGAAGCCCCTCCCTCCATGCTGTGCCCACCCAGCACCCATGTGACCACATCCCAGCACCCATGAACTCTCTAGGTGTGTGAAAGTGAGTGAGTGAGTGAGTGAGTGAGTTACCTTGAGGCTTGTGGCGCGTGTGACTAAATCCTGAGCTGGAACTGGAGCTTGCTGGACTGGGCTGTTCTGACTGGGTTGGGGGGGGAGGGTGAGAAGAGATGAGAAGTGTGTGGATCAAGTATTTCTTTGCTTTGCCTTTATGAAGTCTGATTCTAACGGCATTTGTATTTCTTGCTCCTTTTTTTTTTTTTTTTTCAAACACAACTTGAAAGTAGACAACGTTACAAACCGAGGGATCGTTTGACATCAACACGGTTTGTGAGGACATATATGTACAAAGCTGCACACAACACACTTTTTGCTGTGTCCACTGTGACCGGAAAATAAACCAAACAAGGTTTGTGTCGCCTTGGGAGCTCAAAGACGCAATCCAGTGACAGCACTTCATTGGATTGGACAACCCACCAGCACCTCGCTTATTCTGCACTTTGGCACGAGCAGGTTGAATCCAGTCACCACCAAACTGTATCCTCCCTCCGCGACCTTGCTCCTCCTTACATCCGTGACCTTCTGACCCCTGATATTCCATCTCGCCCCCTCAGACCATCCAACCACAATCTCCTCTCCGTGCCCCGCAGCAGACGTTCTACCGTGGGCGGCAGGTCCTTCAGCGCCATGGCCGCCAAACTCTGGAACTCCCTTCCTCAATTCCTCCCTGACCGTCCCCCCGCGACCGTCCCCCCGCGACCGTCCCCCCGCGACCGTCCCCCCGCGACCGTCCCCCCGCGACCGTCCCTCCGCGACCGCCCCCCTCCTTCCCTCTCTTCAAAGCTCATCTCAAGACCTTTGTTTTAAGAACACGTCTCCTCTTCCACCACGGCATAGACCCTCCGTCTACATTATTTATTTTTATTTGTGTTGTTGAACGTCTTGTTGTGCAGTCTTTCTCCGTGTGTGCTCATGACCTTGAGTGTGACGATGGCACTGTAGAAAATAAACATTTATCCATCCATCCATGGAGCTGTGCACGGTGACAGCATCCCAGCACTATCTACACTCCACACCCTGAAGATCTTAAACCTCGGACGACACACACACACACACACACACACACACACACACACACACACACACACACACAACACACACACACAGCACACACACACACACACACACACACACACACACACACACACACACACACACACACACACACACACACACACACCCACAAAGTGTCCAACTCTGAGTGCCAACCGCCAACTTTTGAAATCCTGCACAGCGCTGCTTTAAAGATAAAAGTCAAGCGGCCAGGTGTTTGGGGCCAGTAAAGCTGTCGTTAACATTTGGCAGACACTTTCATGCAAAGCGAGAATTCACTAAAAAGTGAACGTGTAGTTGTCTCCATTTGGCCCCCGTCTTGAACGATGACTCGAGCCACTGAAGGTCAAGTGTCCCAAGAAAGCAGAAGTCTGATTTATGTCAATTCAACGACTCAGTTGAACGGGACCTATCCCAAAGCGGCAAAATGTCGGATTTTTCCCCGGCTGCTGAATCAGCAGCACTTATGGGATCCTGTCTACCTCTTAATATGTCTTATATTAATTATAATAAAAGTAGAGCTGCCCTTTGAAACCTTAGAAAACCATCATAGCTAACCTCCGCTGGGGTTAGCCATCCCATTAGAGGCGGTCTAGAGATCTACACCCCTGAGTTGTGTGTGGGGGTAGAAAGGAGGCATGATTGGAGCCCAGCGGCCCGCTTCACCGAGAGGCAGCAAGAGATGATCACGTCCCGAATGGGATCGCTGCTCGAGTCCGTCCCCTTGTCTTCACCTATAGCCGCCCCCCCCCCCCGAACACACAGAGAGAGAAGAGGCAGTGGTGGTGACTGGACACACAGAGAGAGATAGAGATAAACTATGTTATAAAGGTAGGGGCAGAGAGAGAGAGGAGCGGCCCGGGACAAAAGAGCAACAAGGGTGACTTCAATGGCCGTCACCTCCAGCGGCCTAACAACACCCAGCTGGTCAATTGGTTTACGGGACGCCTCCTTCAGACCGTCGTAAATTGCCCCCGCCGCTGCGTTCCTGGGACGGTATTGTTCCTGGCTTGCTCAGAGCCACCCCCACCAAAACAGTGCCTCACATGGGAGATGATGAACAAGCCCCCCCCCCCTTCCCTCTGAACCTCTTAGCGGCTCGGAAAAAGATAAATGTCTGAATTCCGCCACAACTTAGGGTTCTGGCTGGCTCGGATTCGGCGGGGGGGCTGGGGCCAGCGGAGTGGGTTTAAGGGGCATTAGGGAGGCCTTTCAGTGTGACACCGCGGGTCGACTGGGGCAGGGGCGACCCCTTTCAGGGCAGATCTGTGGCTGCAAACACTATAAATTGTGGCACTGTGCTGGGAATGTACTGGGCCCCGTTTTCTTCTTCATTCTCGCCCGAAGCTATTAAGCGGACAGTGTTTTATTGTGTGCACGCACACACACACACACACACACACACACACACACACACACACACACACACACACACACACACACACACACACACACACACACACACACACACACACACCAAGAAAGCAACCGGCACCCGGGGGTTGGTTCATTATGCTGCTGGAAGACACACGGACCCGCAATTCATGAAGGAACCCGGGAATCGGACCAGCAACCCCTTTGAGCATGCCTTGCTCCGGGAAACACTGACCGATCCCCCTCCGAACCTCCCGTGTGACCTCAGCACCTTACGCCTACGGAACGCCATCAGAATGAATCACGATACCGTTCAAGAACAAAAAACCGGGGATCAAACCGCTAGCTTAAACCAAAACCCCCCCAAAAAATTTGACATGAACACGTTTGGTGCCGAACAACAGCACACGGGGTCCGGTAACAGAAGCAGCGGTCGCGGAACACCCCCCCCCCCGGCGCTTCTCATGCCATTCTTCCTCCTTTGTGTTGCTGCCACACTCTTGGGCCCCCCCCCCCCCCCCCCCCGGCGGCCGGCGCTCCTGGCCGGCCACGCAGCAGAGATCAAACGGAGGGTCGCACACACAGGGTGTGGGGTGGGAGTGAGGGCTGAAGCAGCGGCCCTCTCTGGCCCACCCTGGTCGCTGGCCTGACTTAGTCTGTGTCCGTGGTCCGTGTGTGTGTGTGTGTGTGTGTGTGTGTGTGTCCTGGTCCCTGTGTGTGCGCGTGTGTCTTTGTGTCCGGATGCATGTCCGTGTGTGTGTGGCCATGTCCCTGTGTGTGTGTGTGTGTGTGTGTGTGCTGTGGCCATGTCCCTGTGTGTGTGTGGGCGTGTGTGCGTGCGTGCGTGCGTGTGTGTGTCCGTGTGTGTGTGGGCATGTCCGTGTGTGTGTGTGTGTCCGTGTGTGTGTGGGCATGTCCGTGTGTGTGTGTGTGCGCGTGCGTGTGTGCGTGTGTGTGTCTGGAGAGAGTGTAGGGGGGAGGAGGAGGAGGTGGTCGTGTTGAAACACCTGGCATTTGTCTTCATTCACAATCCCGAGTCCTACACCCCCCCTCCCCTCCCCCCGCCTCCCCCTCAGAAAAAGGACCCGGTTTACAATCTCCCCCTCCCCTCCTTTTTTACAACTCCCCCAGTGGGAAAGAATGCAGGAAGACATCCCCATGGCCCACAGCCCTCTCTCCCCAGACCCCGGCTGGAGCACAACAGCCACGTCTCCCATGATACCGGAGCCCATGCTGCCCAGGGATTACAGGAGCCGAGGTCTTACTTAGCCGCGTTCATAATGGTTTATCCAAGAAACATTGAACACCCCGTGTTCAAATCCACGCTAACCGGCAAATGAGCCGAATTTACGACCAATAGATTACAGTTTGATCGATTTATAGCCGATCTGCACAGCCTTGATGTCATGTCTTGTCGTGCGAGTCCATAATACTCGAAGCGTTTGTGGCGATTTACCAGTGTTTACACCACAGGCGCATACAACAAATACAAAAACCATGATTGAAGACTTATTGTTTCTTTAGGGTGGGATCAAGCCTGAGTATTAACCCCTCAACCCTGTCGATTTCATACCCTGACAACCGAAAAACGGGACTATAATTTCTGACGGACATGAACTGTGTCTCAAGTATTTTGCGAAGTGCAATATTTCATCATTGACCACCGCAGAAAGCGCATTTGGTTACCAACGCACGAGCTAGGATAACAGACGAGTGAGAGACGGATGAGCACGGAGGCAGCACACCGTATCCATGTCTGACACGCATGGCTGTCACGCAACTTGGTTTGTTTTTTGTCTGCGACAACAATCTGACGGGTCCCTCCATTTCAGTATGTGGAATCTGTGGGAACTTTGGCTGAATGTATTATTCAACATAATGTCATCCTTTGTGAAAAGTTCACAAATGCCAGTCTTACTGTGGCCATTCTCTAACCATGTTTCAAGTTACAGGTCCAGGACACGGTGACGACGACACAAACAAAAGACACAGACACATCTGGCTAGAGCCTGCGACTTTAGTCTCCTGAAGGAAACGTAGGCAATTGTTTCAAAGGTCAGCCGCATCGCGGTTATACACCGACCTAGGGAGATGTCCGAAGCCGTCATGCATTAGAAATGCTTTAATGTGGTTTCATAAAAAACGTGAACCATCCTCTAAAAAGGACACCGACGGTGCACATCCAGAGCGGCAGAGCACCCTGCGATGCTTCCGACCAACAAGGCGAAAGATTAAAGAGTGCACGCCGTGGCGTTCATTGCCTCCTCGCCCTGTTCTCCCAAGGTGTTGTAAAACCATAAATCTCCCCTGTCCGCCATTAGTCTTTGAAACAGCCTCCTTTTTTATGGGGAGAAGCTCTTTGACAAATGTGTGAGGACCCGAAAAAACGGAGAGAAAAGCCCCGCCACTTCACAATGGGGGCATGGTGACGGGCCCGACGGTATCTGGGACCTAACCCCACCCCCCTTTTGAAACACACCCCGGCAGTAAAAAAAAAAAAAACCCAACACACTCAAACAACCACAAACCACTAACTCCAAACTCATTTGGAGTTCGGTTTCGTCTGAAATCGATCAAAGCATAAATATACACAACTTGCGTCTGAATATCCTTTAGTGCTCTGGTCGTCACCGGACCCCCCAATTCTGCATTTAAAACAAGGCAGCCAGATTGAATGCTTCCCAAAAAGTGTCATATTGCCCATTCCCTCTAGGCCCAACCCAGACCAAATCAGATAAACACCCCCTTAGGTTTTATGGTAGCGCTGTCCTTCTGCTACAGCTCGCCCCCTCACACCCTCCAGCGCAACACTCCAACGGAGGAGCCCCCCTCTCTCACTCCCCCTCCCTCCCTCCCTCCCCCTCCCCACTGTTCATCACCGGGCGATATTGAAAACAGATCACCAAACGTCAGACCGGCTCACCACAGCGCGAGAAGAAACATCCACCAGCACTAGCCTACTCCTTTAACCTTCTCCTCAATCTTCAAACCTCCAGCGCCTTTTCTCACCCACAGATTTACTCACCTTCCCGAAAAACAAACCCAGTTAACATCAAACCCCCCCCCCTCCATCTCCATTTTCGCCGACTCGTCGACTAAAACCAATCCTAATCCGCCGTAAAAGACAAACCAACCCTAAAAAAACGGCGACTCACGTCCGACTTGACCGCGTCCTCCGCGTCCGAATCCACCGGCTCCTTGAACGACGGCAACGAGTACGCCCTCCGGGGGTCCCCCTTATCGCCGGGGTCCACCCTCCTGGGGTCCCCCTTATCACCGGGGGGGTCCGCCCTGGGTTTCCCCGCCCGAGCCCTGTCCTTTGGCGGCCTCTTATCCGCGGCCTGCTGCTGGCCGTCCGACGCAAAGCCCTGCTTGCCCGCCAGATCTTTCCGCTTTTTGGTCACGTGATGGCGATGATCCTCGCCGTTGTGGGGGGCCGATGGCGGCGGGGGTGGCGGCGGCGGCGGGGGCCGCTTGCCGAGGCACGGGCCCCCGCCCCGCCGCTCCTTGGAGGAGAGTGACTTGGGCTCCTTGAAGCCGATCTTGGGGTTAACGTCTCGAAGTGGCTGGTTCTCTTTGGGTTTCCTGGAAGGTTCTTTGGGGCCGTTGCCGGGCGCCCAGCCGGAGTCTCTGTGTAAGGCACTTTTGGGCTCTTTCAAGTCTTTCGCCGGCCTCTCCTTGTGCTCCATGGAGGCCTTGTGGAGTTTGAAGAAGCTGCTGCTGCTGCTGTTGTTGTTGTTGTGGTTGGTGGCGTTGTTGTTGTTGTGGTTGGCGGGGGTGTTGTTGCTGGTGGTGGAGGTGGTGGAGGCGGTGAGGAGGGCAGTGCTGCTTCCTTTGGGGCCGTCCTGTGGATCAAACAGACCAAACGTATCAACAGAGTGCCTGATATGCCGTTATGTTGAGATGGTGATCCTTCAAGGTTTTCTTCTAGAGACCAACAATTCAACTCAATTTATATATATACTTTTTTTTCGTTACACAGTCTGGGGAGGGGGGGTAAAGAGGCTGATGCGAGTGTGTGGAAGGTCATGTTGTGGAAAGTACAATCATTCATTCATGCACAGGACTTTGTACACACACAACACACTGCATCAACGTAACTTCCACCGGTTATTTATAAAAACGGACGATTGAATCAATTGTATACGATTGATTCAGCCGACAAAGGGAAACCAGTCAAAGAGCCGTCTTGTGCATGTCCTTTAAGCACAATCAAGACAGTTAACCGCGCCAAAGTTCAGCGCCTCTATTTCATCACTTGTCGATCTTGTCGAGCATACCGACACCTTCCAATTCCACATTTGGGATGCACCGTGCCATCAGGATCAGCCTAGTCGACCCCCCCAAAAGGTTCATCTAGCACAAAAGGGTTTGGACCTCCCCCCGCCATGTGCTGTGATCCAACGGCCACACATTGAGCCCAACCTTGAGCCCCATCAACCCCAGGCCAGACGGGGCAAGAGAGAGGAAATGCTTCCGTCATGTCCACTGGGAACTGGCGGGGGTGAGGCTTAGCTGTGGTGGTCATGGTGGATGGGTGGGAGTGGGTGGGAGGGGGAGGTCATGGTTTTAACCGCCTCTAGTCAATATTTCACCGTTGCAATAAAACCATTAAGTCAGTCTAGACGCCGGGGACTGTGTGTGTTATGACCCCCCCGGACCCAACCACCTTGAAAACCTCTCATTTGGTCTGGCAGCTCATTACACTGAAGACCGCGATGTAAAGCCCGGGCACCCCCCCCCTCCCCCCCAAACCCCCACAAGGGCCCGAGGTTGCAACACCACCTCGTTCACCTCTGCGGCCCCTGCAGTGACTTCTCAGCCTTCCCTGTTGGGGGGGCCCCTCTCGCCATAAAACTAAAAAAAGAGCTTTATCAGCGGGGAGGTTTTTTACGGCTTCAGGGGCACAGACACAACGTGTCAATACGGCCATCATTCAACCCATCATGAAAGATGTGCTTTTTCCCTTCGTCTGAGAGAAGGAGGAAGTCTGCAGAGTGTCGAGGCACGGACCGGTTCATGGGTGATTCACGATGGAAAGGCCTCTAGGAATAGGAGGTTTGGCAAGCGAGCCATCTGATGGATTTACTTGCCAATCGGTTTTGAACGGGGAGATGAACAAACAAGGATTTTTAGGAAGCAGCCACGATGTGCGTTTCTTGCACATTCCGATAGAAAACGGGTCTTTTTTCGGCACGGATTGAGCCGTTTGGTTTGTTACTCACTAAGGGGACTACAAATGCAAGCCTTTACGTCAGACCCCGTCAACCCTCAGTTCATACAAGGGAAAGTCTCCAAGAAACCCGACCGATTGAAGGAAAGGAATACGAATAAACTCATTTAAAAACCTTCTCTGTGTAGAAGAAGGTCTTCCTCACTTCCTTAATATAACTCAAGAAAGAAAAATCGATCTGTAATTCAAACTTTTAAGGTACAACTTAATGCTGGCACAATGACCGCTGGAACACTGCTTGGGTGCAACCGCCAAGTCTGGCTCACGGATGAAAGTCATTTATAAATGATCAAGCAAATGTGTGACTTGGTCATTAGCGATTAGAAGACAATTGCGCCGGAGGGCTGCGTGTGTGTGTCCGGCGGTGTGTGCGTGAGTTTGTGTGACCCCCGTGCTCCGACGGTAATTCATCACACGCAGTCTGTTTAGGTTTGTAACCATTCCCATGTGCGCCAGGCCTCCTTAGAGCTGCTTAAATGGCAGCATTTAAAAAAAACGGGGGGGACGTTGAATAACAAATAATGGGACCGACATGTTGCATTCATTAACGTGTGTGCCTGATTCAGTCCCCTCCACATGCAATACCTCCCCCGAGATACGTGAAGAATAAAAACGAATTCATTCGTTAAAAGAAAAGGTCTTCATACGCACTTCTATACAGTCTTTTTGGACCCCCAGCACCGAACCCAGGATCTGGGTTTTCCCCAGAGGTCCGTGATCACACGAAGGCAAGCCTTCCACGCCAAAAACAGCAATGTTGTTTTTTGTTGGGGGGCTGTGTACACAACTTTATCGACCCCCGAAAACAGGTGAAAGAAAAACATGGGAGTGGTCGTGTGAATCACTGGGCCCACTTGTGTTTCGGGGCCCCGCACGCAGCAGGACCGACACACCATGGCCCCGGGGCAAAGTGGAGCCCCTTCTGTACACTCTGGGGGTTGAGGGGGCGGGGGGGGGGGGTGACACATCCGGGGAAACCGCACGGAACCCGGCAGACTATCTAACCCATCTGGGCACGGGGGGGGGGGGGGGGGGGGGGGGTTTCAAAAAAGAAGAAGAGAACAGCTCAGCACGGAGCGCGTCTAAAAGGGGGAGTTGCATGCTGGGACCATGCGAGGAAGGCTTTCGACCACCGACCTTTGACCCGTGGAAGTTCTTGCTCTTCTTGGCGTCCGACAGGCCGGACGCGAGGGTGCTGGCGGGGAGCGTGGGCAGCTTCATGTGCTGGCCAAACAGAGAGGTAGCCCCCTCCTGCATCACCATCACCTGCCGGCGGGGGGAGGGGCCGCGGGTTAGAGGGGCAGCGGTGGACAGGATGGAGGGGGGGGTGGAGGGGGCTGTCAAAGCGCTGGACTACGGAGGTTTGAGGACGTATGGTTTTTAACGCCTGGTGTTTTAGTGCCTCCGTTGCCGGGGGTGCTCAGAACGAGCCGTTTAAGAGCCATGTTGCGCGGCTCGGGCTAATTTTCAGGTGCGCTACGCTGAGGTGGTGGTTTGTGGTCGGGCAAGGCTGAAAGGGGTTGCGTCACGCCGCAGCCATGTGCAAACATCACAAATAAAACAAAGGTTTAGGCAAAAAAAAAAATGAAGAGACACATTTAACCTGGCATTTCAGGTTTCGCCAACTTTTAAACGAAGGCACATTGAGACGCAGGGTTCCCTCCGAGCACAAACACAAGCTCCGAGAACATGCTGACGACATCAGGGGCATAATGGAGACAGTGTCGAGTTATTCTCAATTGATACGATTTTCAGTAAAACAAACTTCTAAAAGTTATGTCGGGGGCCTACATGAATATATTACTGAACCCCCCCCCCCCCAAGTGATGGTCATGAAGGAGGTCTTACTTTGGAGTCTTCCGAGCTTCGTTTATGAGGGTCCCGTTGCTGTCATCGACAAGGAAAGAAAATGTCAGCCAACAGACAACACAGCAACAACAACGACCGAACGTCGCCAAATTATGGACATCATTGCCGAATCTGGGAGAATCGCTTATCTTTGGTTGAAATGACCCCCCCCCCTCCTCCACCAGCTCCTCCACCTACCCCTCCGGCCTTGAGCAGCTTCTTGCGGAACTCCTCTGTGGGGTTGTTGAAGGTGAGCTTCTCGCAGCGCAGGTGATTGACAGGTGGGTGTCCCTCCAGGTGAAGGAACAGGTCGTAGTCGAAGCGCACTTTCTTCGGTTCTTCCTGGGGGGAAAACGCAGACACCGGCCCATATTTGGGCAAGAAGATCAGCGCCAATCAAAATCGATCTAATCCAGATTCAATTCCACCGTACTATAGAATTATGAATTGCTAGTTTAGTGAGTAATACAGAACATAAGGAACTTTAAAAAGAAAAAAACGCATTCCAAATCGCAAATTGGCTGAAATAATCGCAATGCCATCTTTTTTTTTTTTTGGATAATATATCTGCTCTCCAATTTCACTCTTATCTCTCCATCTTTGAGTACCTGTGACAGAAACGATCTCACTCAGGATTAACAAAGCACTCTGAATCACACCCGGCTCTCAAAACCCCCCCCAAAAAGCAGTCATTTCTAAACCGAGTTTCCCGACACATGAGCCCGTGAGCCTAATGGCGCTGCTGAACTTGATGACACGGGCCAGTGATTTATTTGCCCCCGTGAGCTGGGGTCTGCAGCCAGCGCCTTGCCCAGGGGCAGCCCCTGACTGCCAGCGTCTGTCATCCCCACAGTCCGCCTTTCCCACGGGTCAACTCCATCGTCAACGCGACAGGAAAAGCTTCCTCCTTCCTGCCGGGAGGCCTGCAGCACGGGTCAACTCCATCGTCAACGCGACAGGAAAAGCTTCCTCCTTCCTGCCGGGAGGCCTGCAGCTAACGGCAACAATTATTTTTTTGGTCCCAAAATTGCCGGTACATTTATAGCATCTTCACTTCTTAAGCAACACACGGCTAAATTTAGTAGCATTCTACTTGGCTTTCTTTTTACGTTCGTCTTTAACACATTTCCGATCTCAAAAAAAACAACGAATGGAATTAAATATGACATTTAAACTTTCTGATTGGCCCTCACTACCGGTGTGAACATGCAAACCACTTTTGTTCCTGACATTTCCGATTTTTAAATATCACACCCTGGCACCCTAGTCGCTTTGTTGGAAAGAAGGCCACTAAGATTTAACCAATTGCACGCCATTAACTGAAATCCCTTCTGCACGCACGCTCCCAAATACCTTGATGCCATTTAAAACCAGGACAAACCAGGTTGCAGTTGTGATTATCCGTCACTTTACTACACTGCCAACTTTTAAAAACATGTCAAAACCGCTCCCTTGCCGACCGTATTCAGCCAACCGTCTGCACACCGGTGCTGCGGAAGAGGATCATTTGTCAGAGACACCTGCACCACCAGGCTCCGTGGCTTCAACATACCACACACACACACACACACACACACACACACACACACACACACACACACACACACACACACACACACACACACACACACACACACACACACACACACACACACACACACACACACACACACACACACACCGAGAAACCCGGCCCAAAAAGTGACACCGCTGGCAGGCTCCGCTCGCCCGTCCGTCCCCCTCCCCCCCCCACTCGTCTCCCGTGGATCGTGCAGAGGATGAACCCGTGAACACCGACCCGAGCCACGGGCGGCTGGGAAGGAGTCAAAAAGTCGACTCCACAGTGCAAAGTGTCCTCTGAATGGCTCTCTAAATGGGTCAGGAGATCCAGTTTCAGAGCGAAGCTTGATGGCGTACGGCCAGCGCATCGTTTTGCTTTTGTTTGCGCAGAACAAGTTTGAGCCCAGTGCCTTTACAGAGGGGTTAAACTATATGTGGGCAAGCGTGGAACCAGCGGTTATCATGATGGATGCAGAAGGCTTTATTTACGGAGGTGGACAGGTTCAGGGGACAAATCAGAGCATCACTACCGCTTAACGCATACACATTTACTGTGGTCAAGAACGCGCCATCCTTTACGCAGTGTTCCTGAAGCTGTGTGAGGAAGTGAGGACATTAGTAGGAAGTTGTAGAAGAGCGCGACAGAGAGTGTAGTAATACTTAGAAAGTCTACGTCAAGCTGTGGTTCTTGACGACCACGTCGCGAAACCAAATCGGAGGTTTGAAACAAGTACTCGACTTAAAACTATACAGCCGGGCACATCCTCACACATCCAGCGTCTCCGAGCTCTCAAGAGGACGCACCAAGAGAGGCTTATTACAACCGAACGTTCCGGGAACGCCGGATGGGAGGTTTGGAAAACTCGGCGCCGGCTGACACTCCCGATTGTCTCCCGTACCGCGCAAGACGCCTCCGCGTCCAGCGCATTCCGGCGCCGTCACCCTCCTGATGGGATTTCACGCCTGCCAGATCCACGGTGGGGCCGGCGTGATTGACACCGTTGGACCGCTCTTTCTCCGAGAGAGATTGCCAACGGAGCAAAAGAAGAAAAAACAGCCCTCCACCGCCGCCCCCCCCCCCCCCCCCCCCATCTGTCACATCAGCCCATCACATCGGCCTGCTCATCGCCGTCTCGCACTGCAGGCGCCGTGGTAACGGTGCGACGGGGGGGTGTTTGAGGAAATGGTTCACAAATATTTACATACACAAAAAAAAAAAAAAAAAGGACAATGCATGTGTTGCTCATCATCATGCAACGGTACTGGTTCACCCATTCCCCGTACACAACAAAGACAGCTGGGATAAGAAAAACAACTCGCCATCGACTTCCACATGGGGGTCGGGGGGGGGGGGGGGGGGGTGTACCTTGTTCCTGAAGTACACCTCGATGGGCAGGATGAAGCCGGCGTATCCCGATTCCTCCACTTTGTACGGCGGGTCCTTGCACACTGGAAACGGGAGACACAAAGTGTCCGATTAGGAAGTGAATTAAGCGATCAAACGCTAATGTAGTCGAAATAGCACCAAGAATGGGGAAGTGAATAGGCCATACCTAGGCATTTGCCTTATTCACCGAGTTGGCAGAAGGCCTTCATATTTTAATTATCCGCACCGTTGATTAGGAAGTGATATCCATGTCATTTCAAACGCTTTTTAATAAGAATTTTAATAATCATAATTATTAAAAAAAGGACCATTCATGTTTTGCTCATCATCATACATATAAGACACTCTGAAGATACTGATGTGATACGATCGTTAAATAAGATATAGAATAAGCATATGTAATATCAGCATATAGAAACGGGTTTTGCCTGATTCTCCTGTCCGCGATCCTATTCAAGCACTGAAATGCTAAACTCATGCTCCTTTCTAAACGACCATGTCGTTTTTTAACTGAAAACCACACCAGATGGGCCGTCACCTGTTCTGGTGTTAAAACGTCTCAGCCTGCCAATCACAAACCCCTCATCACGCCAGTCTCCCAAATACTCAGAATCACCTTAAATATTCAAGATCATATTCTTGCTGCATTAAAAAGAAATAAAACACTTCCTTCGACAAAATTCTGCCAAATCCATTGCTTATCCTCGCATCTGGGCCCAGACGCACCATACGGATCCAAAACGCACACAAAACTGGTATAGCTAATCTATGGTTACAACAAGTCACCTTCGCTTACCCATCGGGCCTTGCAGACAAACAAACAAACCCGTAGCGGAGGTCAGGTGACTCCATCTCCCTCCCCTCCCCTCCCCCCCTTCCTCCAAGCCTCCCTCCCCCCTGTCCCGAAGGACTCTGCATGGAGCGCACCAATTAGCTGCTGTGTTTTCTCGCCGGTACACCTGTGAGCTCTGCGGCTGCAACTCGTGATGCAGGCGACATCGGTCCACACGTGTCATTTTCTCACCGGTTGACAAAAGATGAAGAATGGACCCTGCCATCTCCCATGAGGCAGTAAGTAAGTAGCCCAAAGCCAGAGAGATCCATTTGGACTCGTACTTGAAATCGAAACATTTCTCAACTGAAGTTCAGTGAAATAGACACTACCGTACACAGGGGAATGCTGGTTGTGGTGGTTGCAGAGCAAAAAGGTCAGGAGAAGATTTTGCAGTTCCCCATGTTGGTACCGCAGACCAGAATAAAACACGGGGTGTTTCATTACTGTTTAAACCTCAGCAGCAACCCTCGGTAATTAGATGTTTTAGCCGCAATGCATGCCATTAACTATCCAGGCTATACAGGCAGATAACCCCCCTTCTAAGGTTTTTCTCTTTAATTTTCCTTTTGTTAATCTTGGAATCGTGGATGGACGAATATGTTCCCTTTACAGATGCGCTCACAGTACTTCTAACTTTCTAATGTCAAATGTATCGGTATTGCACAGTGGATGCCTCAACCTATGCCAATAAAGGCACAGTTTTGTGCCTTCATTGATGATCCCAAACCTGGTTATACAAGGAGAGAGGGTGGCTCCCTGGTAGCCAGAAAAATGAAGAGCTTATCCATACTGCGTGTGTTTTACCATGACCAAGCAACATCGGTCACAATTGGGGAAAATGGGTTTGAAAAGGTTTGAAGGGGCGATAGCATGTAGGGCGGCTCGATTATGGAAAAACAAAATCATAGTCACGTTTATTTTGGTCGATATTGAAATCACGAATATTGAAACGATTGTTTTTGTTGAAACCGAAAATAATGTAGAAATATTTATCAAGCTGTTCTGCATTTTCTATCAAACATTTGATGAAAAAAAAATAATAATTATATATATATATAAAATAAAAAATAATTTAAACTCGATTATATTAGTTCGGAGATCGTTTGACCCAAAAATCGAAATAACGATTAAAATGTGATTAATTGCACAGCCCCAACCGCATGTATACGCCAAGACTGACAGAAAGAGTGAAATAGGAAATGACGACCGAATCTAAAAAACACAACAACACATGGTATATGGATATCAACAGCCGGGCTTTTGTTAGGAGACAACTAGAGGTGTTATATTAGGACGACCGCAGAGGAACCCAATTTAGCAGCTCGGCAGGGTAGCTCAGGTGTAGCGCGTCGCCCTAATGAGGGGACTGGCTCACAAGGAGTGAATCTCTCAAGACTATGCTAAGAAAATCCACCTGGGAGGGACTGGGGAGGGGTATTAGGAAGAGTCTGTTATCTGGCACAATGAATCTCTCCTCCTCATTCTGCACATTGTCCCTGAAATATGAACATATAAACCTGGCCGTCACATTTAGATGCGCTGTAGAAAATCGAATAATTCCACTGGGAAACCAAGCCTTAATCGTAAAAATATAGATCTAATTCTGTGATATAATCTATAGATATGATATAGCCTATTGGGAGACATAAAAACGTTTTAGGATGTTTTACATAGGGCTGGTCAATAATTAAATATTGCAGTTTTTGAATGGTGCTGTCTAGTCATGAAATGAAGACATCAACTTACTGTGATACCCAGGATTATTGTCCAAATGAAACAGGAGGAGAAGACATGCCTTTAACATGATCAAACACGAGGTTGGAAATGTCAGCCAGTCAATTGTTTCAAATTCATTTTTTTTTAATTCATAAGTGTGTCGGGATATTTAATGATCTCGTGTATAATAGACAGACCCTCCATGGCCACAGGTCTCCGCCATCACATCACCCCTGCACCCCCAGACTAGGAGATGACTGACAGCCGGGTAGGGTCAGCGTGGGGGGGGGGGTCCCCCTCATCGCTGAGGCCAAGCAACCCCAAACCAAATAAAGCTGTGCAAATATTATGGGTCATTATTAATTGTGACCGGGTCAGGTTCTATTGCAAAGAGGCTTCAAAAAAAAAAAAAAAAGAACAACGCTATTCACGTCCAGCCCCCCCCCCCCCCCCCCATAACCTTATGTAGAACATGGTGAAACAGATGAGTACAGCCCCCCCCGCAAACCTGGGGGTGCATTCAAGCCCCACTCCAGCCATAAATCATCCGCCATTATGTAATTGCCCCGTCTTTGAAGCTTTTGTGTGCGTGCCGGGCATCTCGCCGCTTTAAGTAATCGTCTAAAATGAGGCGATTCAGTGTTGGGTGATTAAGGAAGAGTGTGTTCCCTCGTAGGGGTTGGCGATGGCTGTATAGTGCGAAAAGAAAGCTTAAAAGTATTCTAACCCGATTGATAGCACTTCCTTACAATACAGTGAAAAACTCATACGCAGATTGAAAATGGTGATAAGGTGAAAATAAATACATTTTAAATCACAGCCAATACAAAATCGTCAATATATAAAAAGGGATGGTAAATGGACTGCCTTTATGTACCGCTTTTATCCAAAGAGCAACATTGCAAGACATTCACTCATTCATGCAAACATTCACACACACACACACACACACACACACACACACACACACACACACACACACACACACACACACACACACACACACACACACACCACACACACACACACACACACACACACACACACACACACACACACACACACACAGACAGGAGTCCACCATTTAATGGCTAGGAGGAGCCGGGGATAGCAACCCTGGGGTTACCAGCCAGCGCGCTCTGCATCCTGAGCCACTGCCACCTACAAAAACAAATAGATATATACACCTCGTGCTCCTCCCTGATCGATATTGGCACTGCGCCACTGTGTAACATCAAACACAGGGCTGGCTCACACGTTGTTTCAGGAGTACTTCAGGGACGACCTACGAGGGTTACTATTGTGCGGTTGCAATGTCATGCCCACCTTCTGGGACCGGGTCCCGTTCAAACATAGGAGATGAGTGGGTGAAATGTCAGATTGCATTTTCATGTCAAGCTCCATGTTGTGGTTGAAGACTTGGGTGTTCATCCTATTGACCTTATTAAGAGTCGTCATACCCCATTTGACTCACGAGAAGAGGAAATCAATCTCTCATCTGACAATTTTTTTCTTTTCTACTTTGACAGCTACTTGGACCGAAATGGAGCGAATCATCAATCTTGCAGTGTGTGGTTAGTCATTGCACAACCCTTCACAAAAAGTGGATCATGTGATATATAGTTCATGCCATATAATCCACCCCCTCCGATAGCCAGTTTGACTTGCTGATTCTGCCTTATATTCTCTCCAAAAATAACCGGGCCTGCGATTCAGTTGGCAGATGAATGTCAAGTAGACAGGTAGAGGGCATTTGATTGCTTGCTTGCAAAAGGAATAGCTTAAGAATCACCTATCTTGTAGAGTCAGCATGTAGCGAGGGGAATTCTAACGGCACTAGCGCCCACACACAGACACACACACTAGCAAAGCGCTAATAATGACCATCTCCAATGATAATCTTCACTCAGGATTAGCGAGTGTCTTGTAGAATCTTTTTTTTTGTTGAATCATAGTTTTGCCATAGGATGTTTTATAAAACGCCAAACCAAAAAGCAGGAAAAATGCTTTGCGAGTGATCTCAAAGAAACAAACAGGAAAAGTCAGCAAATGGCTGCTTCAGAGCCACAACGTTGCCAGTGGTTTGCATCCTGTTCACACAGGCTATGTGTCAAATGGGTTTGTCAACCTGAAACATAGAAATTAAGGGGGTCCCGGTGTGATACTTCTCCCCCCCCCTTAACTAGGAAACGTTCCAGCTTTGGTTTCAAGAGACAAATGCTTTTAACGGCAGACGAGAGTCAAAGACCCGCTGACAGACAGGCCATATAAACCAATGCGTCAATAAAACCACTTCCTCCATCTTCCTTTCATTGACAAAACCAGAGAGCCAACATTTACAGCTCTGTTCCTGCTTCTGGGGGCAATCAGTGCTACAGTCTGCCCACGTTTCTGTCTGAGCTCCCCCCCCCCCTTTCTCCTCTTGCATGGCTTTTAAAACCGCACTCGAAGCAGCAGCCGCAGCAGCCGCCTTGTGCACAGAAATCCTTTGGAAAAGGAAGGATTAAGAGGGAAGGGGCATACCTCTTCGACACATGCATGGGACTTTGTCACATAACATAGTGACCGACTGTCGATCAAGGAATAGAAACACACAAAAAACGGGAAATTATATGAAGTAAAACACACATTTTTTGAAAAAAGGAGAAAACAAAACGATCAAAGAAAAGAAAAAAATACTAATTTGATTCCACACTCTATAAATGCAGTTTGACATTGTTTTGAAACTGCATAGCCCATCATTTGAGACCCAGTGCCGTTAAGCACAGTCTGTCCAGCATTACTGTCTGGATTCCTGATCCTCAGAGAGAGCAAAACAAAGGCTTTTCAATTTACACCTTTGGACCAAAAACCAACCCTTTCTTGTTAAACCTACGGCCTAGACGTAACCTTTAATAGGGTCCTCTGAAAGGGGAACGCCTGGCTACCTGAAAGGGAGATGTGAGGAGGGGGCGGAGCAGCAATAAGAATGGAAATCCTAGACAACCCCACATTAGACAGGACATATCCATATGGATAGCAACAGAGCCACTTAATGTCTTAAGAAGAGTGTGGGATTATTCTTGTCTAACCTTTCAGACAGGGGTAAAGATAGGGTTTTCACTTCTCGTCTACAGCGATGCACGAACCCTTTAAGGTTGTGTTTGAGATTTGAACTTTGTCGTATTTGGACCATCGCCCATGTGTATTTAGGAAACACAAGGTAGTCAGGTAAAGAAAGGGTGTCCCAGGAGCTCTGGGGGGCTTGGAGGGGAACCAGCCATTCTGTCATTATGTGACCGACGGCGCATCTTTCTCGTCCACTTCAACCGTTGACAGATATAAAAATCGACTAATATTACAATTTGGGGTGTGGCAGGGGATCAGGAGGTAGAGCGGGTTGTCTGGTAACCGCAAGGTTGCTAGTTCGATCCCCGGAGTGTCGAGGCGTCTCTGAGAAAGGCACCTAACCCTTACTGCTCCTGACGAGCTGGCTGTCGCCTTGCATGGCTGACGCTGCCGTCAGTGTGTGAATGAATGGGCAAATTCAGGCAATATTGTAAAGCGCTTGGGGTGGCCTCTAGTTACAAAAAAGCGCCATATAAATGAAGTCAATTTACCATTTACCGATCTCATCTTCCCATGAAGACATCCTCCAAACCGGGATCAATGTAGAAACTGGGAATTGGATAGGAGAGGGGATATGAGTGTTTTTCCCAAATTACCCGTGGCAGCCTTTTCCACGGTGCAAGCCGAACCCTTTACAAGATGTGCCCCGTGGTTCATCGAGATGGCATCGCCGGGGTTCGGGCCGTCGCCATGGCAACGCAGCATTGATAGTCTCTGAGCGGCGCTGCCATAATGAAGCACGGAGGTGATTCCACCGACCGCTGCGTCATTAATCTTAATGCGCGCCTCCGAGTTGCTTTCAAGTCCTGCCGCCGAAAAAAAAGTCGCGGGGGGGCAACGACGACATGGAAGCAAATGGCCGTGGTTTCTGAATGGTTAAAACACCCTGTTATGACTATTCTCATACCTGTACAGCAGTAGTAGGTGGAGGTGTCTCAGAAATGAATAATGAACCATCTCACCATATGAATGAATTACTTGCATCAGTTTTGAGATGAGAACTATGGGTTTTGTCCCAAAAAAAGCATCCCTTTTCAATAGAACGATGCTGAACAATACAATATTTTAGCAGGGTAGGAAATGAGCCACACTGCGTATGGTCCTTGGGGTGGGGGGGTAGGGGGTTACTTGGCCATGATGGTGACAATGTTCCAGGCCACTTAGTTCAAAATGGCTCCCTCCACCTACCTGCACCCCTCCCACAATCTGGTTTCCAAGGCTACACTGAATGTAACCAAATCACACCTAGGTTGCCCGGGCTACACAAATGATGTTGTAAAGAGCTGAAACAGAAAGCAGAAACAGAGATAGAAAGAGACGGAGACAGGCTATCCCCGGAGGATGTGTGTTCCCTAAGGAGCTACTGTAGTCCCTATATTCTCCCTGCATAAGGAGGGCCAGTGAATCATTGATAGAGCTCCGACATGGCAGAGAGAGGCAGAGGAGCAGGTTCAATGTATGCCTCCATCATCATCATCGTCCTTAGAAGCAAATGCACGCATGTTGTCTGTAAAGGTACACAAGAGATATATAAATATATATGCAACACTCTGAGAGCAATAGTGAACAAAAAAAACCTCTCCTTTCAAGTGAGTCTAATTCTCGCCAGCTGCCAAGTTAAGGACTAAATTAAACAAATATGGCGTCAATGACGGGAGGGAGGGAGGAGGAGAGAGGGTGGGGGTATAGAGAAACATCCTTGGTGCTGACCCTGACTTCCTTTTTCTACGTTCGTGTGCGTGTGTGCTAAAAACGGTCAACAACTAGCCAGCTGCGCCCTTGGCTGACCACTCGTTTAACCCACTAGCCGCCCACGCCGGTTGCCAAACACAAAAGTCTCACCTCGGCCTTTTCATTGAGCACTTAGTCAACGCCTTACTACCAGTGAACCCTTCCACCCTCAGGTTATACAAACGGGGAAAGGGGGGGATAATTGATGTCCATTTAGGCTTACCCTATGAAATCCATGGACCACCGAGATCAACAGTTTTACACCGCAACACCCCAGAGGTGAAAGCAAGGCCGCAACGCAGGCTATGGCGTAAGTACAAACAGCAGTCAAGTGTTTAACGTAAGGTGCTAACAGGAGACGTTTTCCCTTTTCCGATGAGACAGCGCCACCGGCACAGTCACAGGACGACTGAGACACCCACTGCAGAGCCATTGTCCTCTATTTGAATATGGGTTTAAGCCAAGGTTCAACCAACAATCCAGAGGGCTGAGTCTTACATACTGGAGCAAAATATCCAGAATAAAGCTCGTTGGAACCCAAGTTCCGCTTGAGTTTTGAGCGGGGTGGCCTCTTAAGGGAGAAACAAGAGCTGTGGTCAAAAGATTCTAATTGAGGGCAGGATCGCACACAATAAACACATCTCTGTTGGATGCTACCCTGAAGAGAGGTTAGCCATCATCTTTCTGTCAACAGAGTTACGCTATGCCCAGTTGTGCTGTTTACATTTGATCTATCTGGTGCTGTTGACCAATTATTTGGCATGGTTATTTTGATATCGATGCGATTTTCACAAATTTCGCGTAATCTCGCTTTGAGAAGAAGCTAGTCTGCGGAATTTACTTGCACTCGTTGAAGCCGTTGAACGATCGATCCACCACTACTGGTCTTCCACCACTGAGCCGGGTACTGGGAGGTGGGTCTCCACCACAGCTGAAGCCCAGTGATATTTGGCCAGCCCTGACTCGATCAAGATGCTGGGACAATCGTTTTTGCATCTCGGCCACATGGGAATTTTTTTTTTTCCCCCTCCGTTCGTGCATCTGGACGACGTGTGGATAATCCGGTTGATCCGCTGTGTCTCGGATGAATTCACACCTCCGACCTCCAGCTGCAATCACCTCTTCCACGACGAGACAAAATGTTGCCTAATCAAGTAATCAAAAGGGAAATTCCCAGTAATCCTCGGAGAATCTGAATCCTTTGAGACCGCTAAAGAATCCCCTTAATTTCTGCACTGTCAAGAACCCTTAAGTTTAAATTTAAGGGGTAACTACGTCTCAGCGGCTTGGATTTATGGGGGCGTTTCTGACCCTCATAAAGTGTTAGTGTCGCGCGTGTCAGAAAGCATCGCACACTTTGATGGAATGCCTTTCAAGTGTTAGTGCATGCGGCGCAGCAATATTGAGCAAGCCATTCATCGCCGTCTGCCCAGCGTAATGGACAGGGGATTTACTGTTGTACAGCTTTCCCATGAGATTCCATTTGAAATTCTGTCTTTTAAACTAGACTGGATATAATGACATGGCACTATTTCCCGACCATATACAAAAAAAAAGGGACATTTTTGCAACCTTGGGACTTTTCTGCTCAACACCCCCCTCCCCCCTCTATTTTGCCTCACATAACACAGCCACTTATTTATTGAATGTGCTGCAGTTACAAAAAAGGTAACGACTGTATTACTATTCAGTCCGTAACCCTTGTTTTGCTTTGTTTAATCAATTTGGCACCGATGGAAGGAGATGTGGCCAGCGTGCAGGGTTATTCCAAGAGTGGCGCGAGCCGTCTTCCTCCAAACATAAAAAGATAAATTAAGCTAATGTTCCGACGGTCAGGAGGTGGACGGAATCCGAGTACTCAGGGCATGACATTTGTCACCATAAAAGAAGAGGGGGAAAAAAAAAAAAAACAGGCAGGAAAAACAAAAGGGTTCACACAAACATGACAAGGGTTTTTTCTCTTTTATTTGTTGGAAGCAGGATCGAATAGCACGTGTCACTTCCTGCGATTTACTGAAGGTTAAGTACACTCCCTCTGGGTCTTAGACTGCACCCCCAGTCCTCTAACGTTACATCCATCACCGCCGGGGTGGATGTGGAGGACTTTAGGGGGGGAACTGAGCAGAGGGGTGGAGGGTGGAGGGTGGAGGATGGTGGAGGGGATCAAAACCTGGAACCCACAGCAGAACGTCTTCTGAGGAGCTTTGAAGAGCCCTGTAGCTCCGAGGCAAAGCTGTGAGTCCCCCGTCAACATAGCTTTGTCGAACACTCCGAAAAGACTTTGTCAATCCCCGTGGGCTATTCATAAGACGTGACGCGGAGGTTGAAAAGTGTGTTACTTTCCATAGCATTCGAACACCCCCCCCCCATACACACACACACACACACGCACACGCACGCGAAGAATGTACTGCGTGCCCAAATAGGACCTAGGTATTTTCTTTTTGAATGGGGTTCAGGAGGGGAAATGGCAGGCATAAGCAAGACTTCATTTAGTCCCTCTATACTTCAGCCCCTCTGTTTGGTAAAGTGTGTACAGTCACTGACTGAGGTTGGAAAATGTATACTCTCTTTTTGAACACGCTGTGAGATTAACCGCTTACCATATCTGATTATATTGCGTGGTTGTAATCTTGCTAATGAATAATCATTCCTAGAATATGGTTGTTTGACGTGTACAGCCAGATAACTGTTACATATCTGTCACTATCTTAACAGCGACAGTGTACCATCCAGAAGACTTAGAAGGAACAGGCAACATTTCGGAAAGCAAATTGCCCAAACCATTGACCATCTGCCACTAAATGTGGAGAAAGACTCACTATAAAGCAGTCCTTTCTAAACAAAGCCAGCATACCCTGACACTCAAGACTAGAACAACTTGTGGGTTAATCATTAAGAATATTACAAACTTCAAATCCGGTCGGGCAAACTTGTCACAAGCAGACAGTGAGGAGACGAAAAAGGGGGGAAAAACTGCCCCGAACAGAGACTATCTCACAACTGTTTTTAATAACGTGAATCTTTTGTCTGCCATTTGAGTCACATATAATTAGAATAAGACAGGGTCTCTCCGGTAAGGCACAGAGTTTGGCTCGCTGCCTAGCCCTTGTCACGCCAGAGAACCCTCAAATGCTCCAGAGGCAGAGAGGGGGGCGGGCTGGGGTAGGGGATGAGGAAGAGGAAGGGAGGGCAGAGGAGGAGGAGGAGGGGGACTAGGAGAAGGGAGGGAAAGCAGAGGGGGTAAAAAAAATCCAAACTAGCAAATATTTTAATTGATCTCTTCCTAGCCAGACGTTCCATCACGAGAGGGTGCCTCACATGCACAAGTGTGTGTGTGTGTGTGTGTGTGTGTGTGTGTGTGTGTGTGTGTGTGTGTGTGTGTGTGTGTTGTGTGTGTGTGTGTGTGTGTGTGTGTGTGGTGTGTGTGTGTGTGTGTGTACGTGTGTGTGTGTGTACGTACAGGCGAACACATCCAAGGAGCAGGCTTCAGGCGTTCCCAATACCCTAAATGGCTACGATGCCCCAAAATAGGCTACCTATCGCATCCAAAATCACTCTCCTCGCAGAAATACTAGTCGACCACATCCACCCGAGCGTGAGCCGTTATGCTGCGATTACAGTTGTAGGCTTAATAACGCTTTGGGGTTGCTTATACCTTTTATTCATGGTGCTGCATGCATGCTGTTCAGATACAGTAGGCTACAATGTGCTATAGAGGGCTACAAAATCCACGCATCGTATTAGGGAGAACTGCCAATGCACATCTTATCCATATGAACTAATACATCCTTTTGAAATCAGTCGAAAAGGCAGGCGGTAAAATAAGCTATAATTTGGAATGAAAAAAAAGGCTAAACCCATGAAGGAGGTGCCAATACCTGGTAAACGGATGCCAAAGCGTTTGGCATCTGTCCTATCACGGAATTCAGGATTGATTCTTGGATATTGTATTCTAGCGATCATAAGGTCCCTCTAAAATAAAAAGCGCGCATCAACGACACAACAGGTAATGCATGATCTGAGATGGCCAGAGGCTTTCTTCCAGAGACATGTACGAAGACTTCGACAATATGCATAGTTGGAAAAGACAGTCGGCTCACGTCTAGCGTTGTAACTCCATGGGAAAAATAAAGGTTTACATGCAATGACCACAAACAAAATTGTATTACCTCTTTTTGGTTTCGGGAAGCTCTCGTGCAGGTGAAAAACAACTTTCTCCACGAAGTGCTGAATGTTACTTTGCTCCGGTCCTCGGACAAAAACGATCCAGTCGTGGGTAAATCCTTCCACAGTGGGTTTTTTCCGGACCTGAGCACGGTGACCAAGTTCCAGTTTCACCTGAACGGCACCCTGTGGGATGTTACGCTTTTGATAAGAATTTTTTTTTAATTTCCACCCAAAAACGTGAGGGATTTTTTTTCTTCACATTTGCAGAACGGGGCTTTATCAAAACCAGTGTGCAGTTGCAACAATCAACAATCAAATGGCATTAAGTCTCATGTCTCCCTACTCGTCCATCCATTTAACAGTGAAATAATGTAGGCCTACGTGTAAAAAAAGAAAGAAAATACAGTGTGTGCACTAACGTAAGCCACACAGACACATCAACTTTTCTACATTCATAACTCAACAGCTGTCTCCCTGCAAGTCAGATCACGTTCATTATAAAACCCTGTACGTCCTATTTTACTTTATGCTCCGTGTGTCAGGCTGCAGCTGGACCACCACAGCCTCGACATGCGCTCAACAACAGCGGTCGTACTGTACTTCGGCTTCAGATCAATCGGGAATACTGCATGAAATCTTCGGCCGAGACGCGCAAAAAAAAACAAAAAACGAACACACAACGCCGCTCCGTGGACCGCCACACTCTCGCGTGTGCAGGCGGCCGCATTATCATTCTCTACTCACCGAGTGTGCCATCCTTCAGGCCGCGGCGTCACCGCTATTTCATGGAGATTTCGTTTTAAAAGAGACAAGAGGGGATCCTATCTTGCTTATGGCGGCGTACATGGTCTTTTCTTGATTGAACTCAACCTCGAGTTTCAAAGGCTGAGGGAGAGAAAAAGTAAGACGCATGCGCTGTCTCGCCTGTCTACTGGTCGAGGAGCCGCGCACGAGAGGCGGCGAACCAATGAGGGGAAACACACTCACGCCGGCAGCCAATGACGGACCGATAACCTTACCGTAATTATACAACGAATCAGATTTAACAAGAGTTTAAAGAAAAATACAGGTCTACAGATGCTGTCAAATTATATCAGGTTTTAGCTTATCATATCCGCCGTTGCAGATATTTCATAGTTATGTGGTAGTGATGTGGCTATTGCAAACTTGTCGAGCATCAGAAGAAAGCTGATGTATTGCTCATCTCTTTAATTCACGGGGTATTAATGTAGAATTAATAATTAATCCGAAACTGGTATAGGCTAATCTGTGGTAAAACATATACACGTATGGTGGCCTATGCAAATGTTTACAATACACTTATACTCTATGCATACGTATGCAATACACGTATGTATGCAGGCTGGCATTCGTGGAAAGAGTCAAACTTAAAAGAACATTCCCTTGAATGATTTATCCTTGGAATATCTAGCGATAACACACACACACGCACGCACACACACACACACACACACACACACACACACACACACACACACACACACACACACACACACACACACACACACACACACACACACACACACACACACACACACACACACACACACACACACACACACACACACACTTGAACGCACGCACGCACAAACATACACGCATCATTTTCTGGATCCTGAGAATAAAAGATAGGCCTACATTATTTTGCCTTTTACGCACTTTTGCCTAAACCACTATTAATTAATTAAAATAAAAAGAAACATATATTCATTGTTCATTATGAATAATTTATTGCAGATAGGTAGGCACAGAATATTGACGGAATTGTCCCTGTTTTTGAGACAGACTTGTTATTTTCCCCATCCTCCCATGCAGTGGAGTGACAGGGAAAGCCTGACAGGTGCTGCCATTTATTTGACCATAGATCAGGAGCTAAGCGTATGGACAAGTTTTCCTCGCTGTTTTAATTGGGTGTAATAGGGTTGTATGTGGTAAGCGATTACATTATTAACAGCAATTTAATACCATAACACATTTTCCATTCGCCTTTCGCGCCTGTGTTCCGTCTGGTCCTCACCACACGCCGTAGTTGCGCGATACTTGTCTTGTGGATGTTCACAGGTAAAGTTGACACTGTCTTTGTAAACTGTTTATTCCATGTCGTGTAAAACATTACATTATATAACTGACTGAAACGGGTATTATAAATGCCTAACAATGCTTCCTCTGCTTCTCTGAATTAATATTTAGTCTTTTCACGTGGTTGTGCTGGGGTTATCATCTAGCTGGTGGCTAATCGCGTATATTCTCCCACTGCATACTCACTAGTTTCGTTAATTTCATCCTTAAAAGCTACAGTTATTGTCTGTATAACTTGGCCACACATATGCTTTTGAGAGTAGGAGTGTCAAAAGTGTCAAAATAAAGAAGAGGTTCGCATCACGACCCACTGTTGTACAGTTACCGTTGTCTAAATTCCCTCCATGAGTTCATGAAATACAAGTATTACCTGATACGATCAGAACTCTTTGAAAAACCGACTTCTTGCCAGAAAGTTGCTCAGACATGACCATCGTTGACTTTGGTTAAACCAAAGGCATGTGTCGAACAATTGTGGACCACGTAGCAGCCTATTACACAGTAATAACGCGCCTGTTTTCCACTCACTTTGACACTCGCTCAGTGGTCTCTGCTATACTACTGTCATCCAAAGGGTTGCCATCCCTTATCTGGCAGTTTTTTTCTTTGCACAAGAAGACCCTGTAGTTAAGCCACAGCCATGTCACTTCTAAAGCATAGTTGTGTCAACAATGCTCCATTCATTGTCCCTGCTTGTATCGCTACTGCAGCGCTAGCACACACGAGCAGGCCTACATTGTTCTGAGAGCGGTACATGTGGGATAGAAACCACTGGAATGGTTTGAGTATTACCTCTAAGCGTTGAGCTGATAGTAGTAGTCACCCCATAAAATAAAGTCATGCACATCTAAATTGGATTTAGATAATACTTTAAAACAATGGATTGTGCAGGTTTTAGTTAGTAGTGGAAGTATTGAAGTTATACTCCTACCTACCTATCCGTTCATCACAGTTCAAAGCTAGATGGATGTTAAGGTATCTTCTGTTTTAGCCAAAAGTCTTTTAGCCTTTACGGTGTTAGATAGTATCTCTGTTTTGAAGTGTCACCGGTTTGGCCATATGCCATATATCCTACCTCTCAAAAGAAGAACCAGCAAACCTATTTACTGTACAGTAATGCAATATGCTCCTTGACAAAAGGAAAACAGAAATACATAACTATAAACAAACATAAATACAAAAAATATACAAGGCATTTCAGTGGTTGGTTGCCCGCTTACCTATTTGTGTGGTCATTGGAGTCGGACCACGTTTAGGTGACTAAGCGGTTTAAAGCTGAGAACAGATAGGCATGCGTGTAGAACAGTGTGCGGCTGGCTTATCAGTCAGATAGGAGCTAGGGTGGGTCGATGTGTGGGCTTAGGTGGGGTGTCTCTACGTTTTTCAGGGGGAAATGGGTGCGTTGGGGTGTGTGTGTGTGTGTGTGTGTGTGTGTGTGTGTGTGTGTGTGGGGGGGGGGGTTGGGGGGGCTTTGTTGCTCATGTTTCGTGTGATTACGGAGAGTAGCGACGCTGGTGATGCGCACCACAGGTGAAGGCAACCCGGTGTGAAGTGAAACAGCTGCGTCCAAGGCTGGGTAGGCGGGGTCGTTCGGTTGCCGCGGGCAACTCAAGTTTGCCCCCCCCTCCCTCCCCTCATCCCCCCCCTATCTCAGGTGTAAAGGAGGGCCTGGATGAGACAAATGTGGTTATGTAATATTAATTCTTCGTTACTGTAGAGAAGTTCTAATGACAGAAGTTCTCTCAGCCTACTAGTACAGTTACATAGTACCTCCGGTCTGTGAAATGTTCTCTGTCCAACTACTGGAGCATATGGCTTTGGCTTTTGCCTGCTTGATTACTGTTCTTAATCTTTTACTACCCTCCGTTCCATTCATGTAAAAGTAAATATGAAGCCATAATGTCATATCACTTTTGTTCTCACTCAAGACAAGCATATCTGCTGAGATTATCAAACAGAATTAGAACAAATTAATGAACAATGATATGTTGTGGGGAAAGGTCCAGGAGCTCTGTGACTTGTTGAATGTTTTATGTTCAGTTACATTGATGATTGAAAACTGATCCCTGGTTGAAGATCTGGTTGTCACATTTCAAAGTGTTGAAACATGAAAGGGAAACATGCACACCTCAATGATTCAAGTGTCTTGCAGTGAGGACGGCAGTACCTCAACACCTAACCCCACCTGTAGTTGGTCGTCAAACTAGCTGGGTTTGGTGGTGGTGGTGGTGGTGGTGGTGGAGGATGGGGTGGGGGTTGGGGCTGTGGTCTTCCTGAATATGCAGTGGCTAGCGGCCATCTGGGGGCTTCACAGGGAACTCTGACAGCAGGCAGTCCCTCCCCGCAACGAACGGTTGTCCTTGGTGTTTAAACCTGAGAGCACCTTCTGTTAAGAAGCCTGCAGTGAGAAGGTAGAGAAAACGGGGCAAGGTGGGGGTCTTGTGAATAATTTAATGCAAAATTGGGCTGTGGCCACCATAATTGACCATGTGCCAAGTGGCCGAAATGAGACAGAACCAGTTGGCTTTCAAAGAGATTGAAGTCATTCTGGGGCCCTCCTGGCATTCTTTGTGCCGAGCACTTATCGTCTATTAAGTGTATCAAGCAACAGGTGTTTTCTTTCAACACATAGCTTCTCTTTTTTGTACCTCCCCAGCTCATTGGAGCGTTTATCTGCTCGGCTTCGCTCGGACCCCTCCAACTGCAGCGTTTACACAGATGTTCTGTGTCTTTAACTCCTTCGAGACCCGGCTCGTCGGGATATACATCTAACTAGGTTCCCTGTCTGTACATTGGGTAATAGTACGCTTGTAACAGTCTTCTTGGTATCGAAAGTGCATATGCTAGAAATAAATGGCTCAATCTATAGAACAGAATATTAACATTTATTCCTTCTCTGTACCTGAATGTGAATTGGGCTAGGGTATCTGAAGTCTTATTGGCTGCACGATTGACCTTTAGTGCTAGCTGGAAGATCCCAAGATTCTACTCGTTATTCCACATTTCTATTCATTATGTTGCGGTATGATAGGTCTATATTTTCATGTAGTTGCCATTGTTTTTAACAAAAGTGCTGGTGTAGCCATCTATAGAAAGAAAAAACTAAAGTTTTAAAAAGTCTATTCGTTCTACAACCTTCGTTTTCCATCCTCAGACAGAATTAATCTCGAAGCACAAAGCTTAGGAGGACTTTGACTTTTGATCTCCAACTTCTTCTGAGGTTCTCTCAGAACTCTGTGTCTCTTTGTCTTCCTCTACTGCTCTCAGGCTTCACAGAGAGAGATGGCTGAGGGCCTGAAGACGCGCTTTGACTTCCCCAACCCCATCATACAGGCTCAGGTGCTGACCCCCACTCCTTCTTATAGCGCTAGGCCTACATAGTATTGATTACGAGGACAGCCCTTCAAACAGATCTCAGACACTGCATAACCATACCACCATACCTGTGTTGCCTTCAACTGTGTTTCTCAAAATGTGTGTCAATGAGTATTTTGAACTCACTTGATTAACCAGAAGTCAACGTTCACCTCAAGCCACAGATAATTGCTGAGCTTGGACCTGAAGCCATGCTTTTTTTTTTACCAAGGAGGAGACAATCCCACCTGCGTGGCAGGCTTTGAACCATTTTAACATTTTTACATTTAGCGTGAATCACATTAACGCCTACTTTCCATTAACAGACGGCGAGAAGTCTTGTCGCTGCCGTGTTGAAAGAGAAAGAGCAAAATGGGAAGATATCCCAGTCCTCTGTTCAGGTAAGCTCTCTTGTGTAACGTTCACAGCCTTGACTGTACTTTAATGGTCTTCATGAGTCAGGTGCATTTCTGTGTGCGATTAATTGACACAATCTTCCCTTCCGTCAATCGGACATTACCACAGCGCTAATGTGCAGGTGCTTTTTTCACAAAGATGTACGTCATTTGCCTGGTTATAGCTGACCTTAAATCATGCTCTCTATTGCACATTGAGTAGCGAATAACTAAGATTGTTCCGTCGTAAATCTCATAAAGCCGTCTCTATCTTTACTCCTGAGGCTTTATGGCGAGTTCTACCAAACGCATGCTCTTTGCACTGGAGATAATGTAGGGTCACACCATTGTGGTTGCGATTTATCATCATAGGTCATCATTGTCGTTTATAATAATTTCTTACTCATTTTGTCTGCTTAGAGCTAATTAGAGACAATGGAAACATGTTGGTTTAACGTATTGATGGAATGAGTGAATTACACACACACACACACACACACACACACACACACACACACACACACCACACACACACACACACACACACACACACACACACACACACACACGTGCTAAAGGCTCAGTCAGGCCCTTGCGGCGGAATCAAAGAGGGTCCATAAGGACGTAACGGGTCTTTAAACCCCCTTGTGTTGCGTCGATCTGGAATCATAACCAAGCCTTAACTCATGCTAACACCCGTCCACCACGTCTTGCCCCTCCCCCGTCAGGGCGTGGCGTTGGCGGCGCTGTGGGAGCAGTGCTGCGGCGGGGACGCCGGCGTGCGCGCCACCTGCTGCAACGCCCTGGTGCTGCTGGCGGAGCAGGGCCACGCCGACCTGCACTTCATCCTCAACAGCATCCTCAACCTCCTGCCCTCCGCCAGGTACATGCTGACACACGCACCTGGCCAGATACATGCTGACATACGCACACTGCTAAGTACATGCTGAGACACACACACCTGGCCAGGTACATGCTGACATACGCACTCGGCTAGGTACATGCTAACATACGCACACGGCTAGGTACATGCTATCATACGCACACCTGACCAGGGACATGCTAACATACGCACACAGCTAGGTACATGCTGACATACACACATGGCCAGGTACATGCTATCATACTCACACCTGACCAGGTACATGCTAACATACGCACACGGCTAGGTACATGCTAACGCACACACCTGGCCAGGTACATGCTAACATATGGCCATTATCTTTTCTTTAGTACTGGGGGCATGGGGCCATTTATGTGGCTACACTCTCAAAATACTCACACACTCACAAAATGTACAACATTTGTATTGTTTACTTCGCTGCCGGAGTGGAACAATCTGTCGGCCAAGCATTTGTCATTCTTTTGATTTAACCCGCCAAATGGTCAAATTGGCTTTGGCAGATGCTCATTTTGGACCCAGGCTACAGTCCTATCCCCCAGAGATTTGTAGTAGATGGTTATGTTTGTCGGCCATTTCACAGCCGGCGCATGGCTGGTTAGACACTTGGCAATGAGTGAGTCTTGGCACCCGCGACCCGTCCTTCAACAGGCTGACACCTAACCTCTAACTGCTCCTCTTGACCGGCCGAAGGGCGAGAGCCAATCTCGTCACGTGGATTTATGTGAGCGGTGCGGGTGGACGTGACCCACTTAATTCCTCTCGATGGCCGTTCGTAGCGATAAATGCTTTTCGTTCTGCGTACATTCCCGTCATGTAGTCACGGTGGCTTGTGTTACAGAAGGCAAGCCAGGCGCTCAGCACAATGAGCGATCTGATTCCCAACATGTCGATAGAGTTTACAGGGATGTTTTTGCGTGTAACCATATAGTTAAAAGTGCAAGAGCATTCTGGGTAGGAATTTAGTTTTTTACTCATCAGCCGAGATGGGTCATGAACTATGTCATGAAATCAAATATAAGAGCTGCAATGATTATTGGATTAGTCCACAAAAAGGAAATGGATCGAATCTAAGTTTGATAATCGATTGTTTTAGAAATGTATCAAGTACAATTACCAAACACTTGGATATTTCCATGTTTTGGTTCGTGGAGGGATCAGTATAAAATATGTGATGAAGCAAGCAAAGACTAAATGATTAACTGATGAATCTGAAAGCATTAAGCAATAATCAAAAGGTCAATCAACAATGAAAGTAAAACACGCAAATTTGTGTCGGGCAATCAACGTCAAAACAAAACATTCAGGTGGAGATGGTCGGTTAGCGATCTGAAAGGCCTGAACACATTCACAGGTGCTGGATGGATTGAGTGGACAGTTTCGTAGTATTTACATTTTGGGGGATGGAAAATTCTACGTTCCACACAAACATTAGCATTTCAACCTTCTGTAGTCAGCAAAAAAAGAGAAAAGAACCGGCACTTAAACTCACTTAAATAAAATCCATAAAGCTGGCATTATGCAACTTATTTTCTATACTATTCCTCAGCCACCATGAATATTTATTAAAGAACGGAAATGCACTCAATATGCACTCAAGTCTCAGTCTCTGCGGAAACACAGCAACGTCCAGGGACTGATCGGGGCGATGGGGAAGCTGCTGCAGATTCAGATGAAGAAGAGCCCAGACCTGGAGACCCCCTTCTGCTGCCCCTACTCTATCAGGTGAGCCCCCCCGGCTGCTCAGCGCTCTGCGCCTCTCCCAGTGCGCCCCTTCAGTGGAGTTCTGTTCAGGTCATTTATGTATGGATAAAAATCTACACATAAGAAAACTATATCTCCCAACCCTATAATGTATTTTTTTTTTTTAATTTCTTTTTTTTTAACAGCAGTAGTAACAGTATTACTACTTACTTATTTTATGAGGATGTTTCTATATGAGGCATTTTCAGTCTGGCTGGTGTATTAAAAATGCTGTATAAATAAAGTTTGCGTTGCCTTGCATTGCCTATTATGGAGTGTATGCGAAACCTAAGTAAGTAATAAGTGTGTACATGAAGTCTACCATGGAGGTCAGTTGAGCTGAGACTTTTGCGACACAATAGTCTGTACTAGGTTCCTTCAGCTTAGGACGAGAACCCCCCCCTCCCTCCCTCCCTCCCTCCCTCCCTCCCTCCCCTCCTCCCCCCACCCCCTTCCTCCCTCCCTCCCTCCCTCCCTCCTCCCTCCCTCCCTCCCTCCCTCCCTCCCTCCCTTCTCCTCCTCCAAGTCTTTGATGTGCACCTCTGCCAAGTTCCTGGGGGCCTCCTCCTTAATCAGTAACAGTGAAGGATAAAGAGGCTGTGCTTCTGATTCACCCTCAGCCCCCATCCCTTCCTCTCCTCCTTCTCTCCTCCCCCCCCCCCCCAGCTCTCCTCCCCCCCCCCCCCCATCTCTCCTTCCCTCTGCATAATGGCTTCTTCTCCTTGTGCTGCTCTCGGGCCCTCCCGCCTCCTCTCTTCTATCTGCTCTCTCCCGTCTCCTCCTCCTCTTCCTCTCGCCCGCCCTCGCTCCCTCCTCCTCCTCCTCCTCCTCCTCTCGTCTTTATCACTTCCTCCTCTCTCTCGTCCCTCTTTGTTGTTGTTTTTTTCCTTTCTTTGTTGCTATTCCTCTCTGTTCTCTCTCTCCTCCCCTCCTGCCACATCCTGCTCCTCCTCTTCTTCCTCCTCCTCCTCCTCCTCCTCCTCCTCCTCCTCCTCCTCCTCCTCCTCTCCTCCTCCTCCTCCTCCTCTCTTTCTGTTGTCCCGCTTCACTCTTGTTCTTTGCAGGGTTGCAGCCTGTTGTCTTCTACCGATGTGTGTGTGTGTGTGTGTGTGTGTGTGTGTGTGTGTGTGTGTGTGTGTGTGTGTGTGTGTGTATTGGTGTGATCTCTGGTTTTTGAGTGTGTGTGGCTGTGTGCATGGTTGTGCATCTGAGTAATTTCCTGTGTGTGTGTGTGTGTGTGGTTGTGCGTGTGAGTGTTCTCCTGTGTGTGTGTGTGTGTGAGACTGGTTGTTTATCTGAATGATCTGCTGTGTGTGTGTGTGTGTGTCTGTCTGTCTATGTGTGCGCATTGTTGCATAAGTGTGTGTGTGTGTGTGTGTGTGTGTGTGTGTGTGTGTGTGTGTTTGTGCATGCTTGCCGGCCTCTGTGCGTTTGTGCGTGCATGGCTGCGTGTGTGTGTGTGTGTGTGTGGGTGTGTGTCTGGCACGGACCACGCCCCCCCCTCCCCCGGTGTGTAGATGAATGTGTGCAGGCTAACCAGCCTCCACGACGGGCTCCGGCTCTGCGGATTGGCCGGGACCGGGCTCTGGTGCCGGCAGGGGGGGGGGAAGGGGGCTGAGGAGGGGGGCGGGGCCTGGAGGGGGGCGGGGCCTGGAGTCCGGCGACGGTAACCGGGGCTGGGATTAATGGAGGATGCTCAGCGGTGCTCATTGTGGACCGGCTGTCCACCGCTGCCCCGTACAGGCTGCCACAGAGGACACCAAGCCACTCGCAACCCCCCCCAGCGGGGTGAGGGTGAGGCCGGGAGGAGGACACGTGCTCATGCGTGCAGGCCCCCGGGGGGGGGCGCTGAACTGCTCACTGTTAACGGAGGCAGAGGCCGATATGTGGATTTGTTGTAAATAAGCGAGAGATCACAGGGATAGATCGGGAGGCGAGGATACACAGTTTATGTTCCGAGCTGCAGGGTGTTTAGAGAGGTCCGGCCTGTGCGCTTCAGAAGGACTTTCAAAGACTTGGAGATGTCGTGTTTGAACAATAAACCGTATTGAAAATGAGGTAACGACAGCTTTAACGATCGATGCTGACGCTGGGGAATACAAATGGAAAACAAGCACATTGCCCTGTCCATACTGTATTGAACTTTAAGTAGTAAAGGAGGGGGAAGATGTTTTTTTGGCTCCTATTTCTGCCACATCTGCAAAAAAGACGACACTCCCTGTCTGGCGGAGAGACCGAGACTGGACGAGAGCCGTCACGTCTTTGCGTCTGTTCTTCGCTCTGGCCCTGAAGCGTCGCCGACCCACCACAGAATCAGGTCGTGGAACATCATCATCACCAGTACTACCTGTCTCCAAAGGCGTAGATATGGTTGGAGGTCGACGCAACGCAAGCACAACGCAGTCGCTTCGACGCAGTCGTGAACCTGCATTGGTTCTGAGTCGGGTTTTAGTCAGCGGTATTCGAATACTCGTTCGGAAAATTTGTATTCAAAGCTTAAATCAGTATTCGGAGCTTCGTTTTTTTTCCCACGTAGCTGTTTGCTACGTGACGTTACCAGAGCGAGCGAGGCAATTATAAGCGACACCAAGCAGAGAAGCGAGACAGGTGGAGGAAGAATAGATATCTTGTTTTGCTTAACTCTATAACACAACATTAAAAAAAAAAAAAGTAATGCTCAGCGAAATGCTAACCTTAGCTTAGTTGTTTGTTTACGTTCGCTGTACAGCGCCACGCCCATCAACTGTGACTGGCTTGCTGCAGAGCCGTGAGCGTCTTGGGGATACCCGGTCAATATAATGGATATAATACGGACACATAAGAAAACCAATATTCGGTATTTGTTGTGGATTTATTGTACAAATTCCCTGAAAAGATGCACCTTCCAGGAGGAATTGAAAAGCTCCCGTAAGGGCTGAGATGGCAGAGAGGACAGCTGATTTGGAACGGAACAACAGCTGTTCGCTTCCATGGGGAAAAAGTAAGGAACTCCAACTTACTTAGGCCTACTAATTAACGTTCAAAAGCTATGAAATCTTAAACAAAATATGCAGATACTGTCAAAATCGGTCCCAGGGAGTATATAGGAATTATTAATGTTGTTTTTGATGGTGTGTTTTTCGAATACTCGCTCAGAAGAAACCAACGAGTATTCGAAGCCTGAAAAATTGCATTTGGGCCAGCCCTCCGGCAAACCCTGGTGCGTTGCGTCGACGTCCCACTATAACTAAACTTCAGGAGGCTGCCGCCAGGCGTTCTCAGTTCAGACGGCTGAACTTGCAGTTGCTCCCCCCCCCCCCCAGCCTGAGTTTGAGCTTGTCCTTCCCCCTCTCCCCTCTCCCCTCTCCTCCTCCTGTCTTATTGTGTGGCCGGGGGAAAGGGGAGATAAGACGCAGAGACTGATGGATGTGGGCTGGGGCGGGGGGAGAACTCAGGGTAACCTGAATAGAGCCGAGGGGGGATGGACAGAGGGAGAGCCGGGGGGGAGAGAGAGAGAGATGCTCAGATAACATGGTCTTCCCCGTTCAGCCAATGCTGGTGCCGGCCGTGGTCACGGCTGAGGTGGGTGTTTTGTCCACTCACTTCCATCCCATCAAGACGATTGATGCGATGACGGATGTGTGTGGTGCAATCCCCCCCCCCACCCCCCTTGACACCCACACCGCCCACTCCTGTTGGGTTAACCTTTGACCTGTCTCCACTCGGGATTTGAATGCAAAGTCCTGACCTTGGTGCAGACGGACTAGAGTGTGACGACCAAGAAAGACTCCTCGTCAACTGGATATTGTCATTCATTCAATGCATTGCAGATTTGTGTCCTCAGAGCTTGCTCGAGGACAATGCCGATGTTTCTCACACTTTTCTGTTTGTCTATGTTCTATACACATTCAAATAATGCAGGCATTGAAAGTTAACAACTCGTATCCTTTATATCGTTCAGTAACTCTTCGGTAAGTCATACAAAGTGGAGGTCAGGACACGGTATATTTCAATAAAAAACATGAACATATTGCACTTTGTGCCTCGATGTAAGTTTTAAGGCAGCACAGCAAGGTCAAACACGGCAGTTATTTGGGGTCAAAATGCCCAGTGAAATGATTACCCACGATGCATTGCACGTCTGCCTCCTTTACAATACAACAGATGGCAAGTGCCTAAAGTACAACGTTTATGATACCAATCTTAAAATGGTAGCGGTTGTATTCCACTGTATGCTATGTCTTTAAAACGATCGTCTTTTGTCTGGTGTTGCAGAAGCAACCCCCATCCCTACATCACCGCGCTGGAGAACAGGGCTGAATGCTGGCCCTTCCTGCTTCTGGAGATCCACCACTTCATCCAGGAAGGGACAGAAAGGCAAGCGCTATCCCTCCTTCCTCCTCCTCCTCCTCCTCCTCCTCCTCCTCCT